>JAUZSU010013587.1:0-11038 GCA_034780255.1 Parotocinclus maculicauda
TTGGAATAAGGCTGTAACGTAACAAAATGTGGAAAAAGTGAAGCGCTGTGAATACTTTCCGGATGCACTGTATGTGATAAGTGGAACAGATAAAAGTAGACAATGAATGTAAAAAAGGAGGTGTGCCTAATAAAGTGATTGGTTAGTAAGTATATTATTTACTATAATAAATATACACTATATTATAGTAAATATTATACTAGTAGTATATATTATTATTAGACTAGTTATACTGGTATACTAGTATGTAGTTTTGGTATAACCCTGTGACTGCTTGTTCTATAGGGACTGTGGTGGCCTAGTAGTTAAGGTACTGGACTATAGACCAGAAGGTCCATGGTTCAAATCCCACCTCTGCCACAGTTGGTTCCCTGAGCAAGGCCCATTAATTGTAAGTTGCTTTGGTTAAGGGCGGCTGCTAAATGACATAAATATAATAAATGTTAAATTTGGAGGTTAAAATCACGGCTGTTCTACCATCATTGTGTATAGCTGTCCTCTGACCCTTTTCCCTTTCCACAGCAGGCTGATCAGTTACAGCCTGCTGCACCTTATCAATAAATACTTCCCTTCCTGGTCCCAACCATGTCTGGTCTCTGCACATTTCACACACCCTGGTTTCTAGTTGTTTCTAGTTTTTGTTCTAGTTGCCAAGACAGGGGATTAGTGACATGTTTGCTTTGGGCCTTAAATGACAACAATAGGTTACAATGGATGATTTTTGACAGTGCTTGACTGTGCATAATTTTGCCTTGGCAGGGCTCTAATCCATTTTTGCAAGCTTTATAGCCAAATCCCAGAAGCACAAATCAAAACACCACATCTTTACTAAATGGGTTCAGCAGCTTTAATAAATTGAAACAGGCATTTTATTCCAATAATCCCCAGCCAAACTTTGTGCAGGAACAGAACAACAATGACCGTGCTGTTGATTATGAAGCAATGCAAGCTGCTTGTGCCTAGTTAGTAAATTGTAGCAGTAAGTTTTTAAAGCCAGCAGGCAAAAACGACATATTAAGCTCTTAGTCTTTGAGTGCAGACAGTCCATTTACTTTAAAAATGGTAGCTACTTATTAGGATGTTTCTTCCAGAAGGAGGAGATACACTTGATATGAAACATGCTTTTGGGTTTTGTAATCAGTGCTGCATTTATTTTAAATCTTTAGCAATCTTTAGAATTTAATTACAAAATTAAATGCTCTTCCATATATACTATTGCACTATAAAAAATTACACTTGGCTGCCATTTACCCTGTGTGTCAATAGCTTCTGTAAAGCAAGACTTTTTTTTGCGTCTGCCAGTTGATGATGGATGCAATAGAGAGGTGCACCATTGTATACTCATCAGTATCACAAACGGCGGCTGGCCGTCCCTGTGGATATCCAAAGTGTGCATTTATCTTTTGGACTTGGCATGCATCCAGTATTTTTCTCTCCTGTTATAAAGCATTTCAATATTCCCTAATGCCTTAAACTCCTTTTAGCTTTGTGTTGTATTTTCAGAATAGCTTTAGTTATGTTATGGCCCATGTTTTGTATTTAGAATGTGAGAAAAACATACTTTTGATATTCACTGTTTTTCACATGGACAGCACGGTGGCTCGGTGGGTAGCACCAGAGCAAGAAGGTCCCTCCCAGGTTCAAACCCAGGGTGGAGCAGCCCGGGTCCTTTGTGTGGAGTCTGTATGTCCTTCCCGTGTCTGCATGGGTTTACTCTGGGTAGTCCGGTTGCCTCCCACAGTCCAAAGACATGCGTGTTAGGTTGATTGCTGTCTCTAAGTGCACCCTATGATGGATTGGCAACCCATCTAGGTTTCTTCCTGCTCTTGTGCCCAGAGTTTCCGAGTGGGCACTGGCTGGCCCGTGACCCCGTGTGTATGAAGTGGAAGATAATGGATGGATGGATGTTTTTCACATCTGGTAATAAAAGATGTGATAAAGAAAAAACCAACAAAACTTCCAGAGCGTGTTTCCTTATAATTACGCCCCCACTCAGTTTGAGATTTTCGATACAAGTGAATGGTGAAATTGGATTACTGGCTGATTAAACATCTCATCAGCATCAAATTCCATTGCGAATGCAAAACAAGGGAATCAGTGCAAATCTATTAATCACAGACGCCAATGTTAGTAATATTCTCATGAACCATACATCAACCAATCACAGTTTCCAAATACATTTATTCTGCTATTTTCTTGCCTATTTTCACCATGCCCATCACCTAACCTACAGCATGTCAGCTTTCTACTGTGTTAGTGCACATTCTTTTACAGAGGCCCCTGAGCAACACACCACCAATGACTGATAATGGCTTTCTGAAAACGAAGCATCTGCTCTAAGCTATTTTTACCTCTTGATTCCCTGCCCAGCTCTGTCTTGATGGAGGTGGGTGGTATCCACCTTACAAACACAGACGCTGAAGAGTGGTGTCAGGAAACATAACAATGCTAGGATTATTCCATTGTATTAACACTGAAAGGGCCAGAAGACAGTAAACCTATGGCTACCTACATATACTGGATGGGAAATTAATTAATGTTATGGTTGGGTTTACTCTGGGTGCTCCGAATTCCTTCCACAATTCAAATTCATGTGTGTCACGTTAAGTGGCCTCCTTAAAGTGCCCCTAGTGTGAGCGAGCGTGTGAGGGTGTGAGCCCTAAGATTTGTAAGAGTATTGGTGCCCTGTATAGGGCCGCTGACTAGGCACTGGTTCTCCTGCAACCCTGTCCTGGACTAAGTAGGTAAGAAAGTAAATGAATGAATCAATAATAACATTACTTAAATGCTATAAAGGAACTCATTCTTTATGAAACTCACTATAACATTTTTGAATATAAGTCAAGTCTCTATTCCCACTATTGAATTTAAGTTAGTGTGCCACAGTAGCATGTACTTAATTAAAGGAAAAAGTCGTTGAATTATACTGTAATGCATTACTATTGTTAACTCTGTGTTGAATAACCATACAGCTTTATACATTTTAATGTACTGGTCTGGTTTTAGTGGTTCTGTGAGGATATTTGATTGTGGAAAACTTCTGCTTCTGTCAGTTTTCAAAACCTGAATTATCCAGTAAGGAATGGTGAGCCAGCCCTGAAAAAGAAAGCATTGAGAGAGAGTGAGAAGGATTTTATTAAATTATGGATAAAGCAGTCGAACAGTAAAGTTTAAACACTAAAAGTTACAGAGAAAAAAGATAACAGAGACACATATTGTATCCCCACCACCCCCTGGCCCCTGACTTTGGATCCTAGCAATGTGCCTGATCAGAGTGCTGTCAATTGCTGCCTGATTTGCTGCCAATCTCCTCCTGTAAATTTGACAAAAAGCTCAATGCTACCGGATCAAAGTGTTGTCAATAGCTGTTTGATTTAAGAAGGAGAATCACAATGCCACATTTTGGTTATTCAGAGGAAGGAGTAATATGACTCAACCGCAGACCGGGGCACTACTATACTGTAATCTTTTAAAATGAAATATACCATAATGAAATATCCCCTGATTTGTAAGCAATATACAGTATAATGCATACTACACTTGCATGTACTGCATACTGCTCATTTTTAATTAATTATTAATATACCGCTCACAAATTCTGCCCAATAAAATATCCCCAATTTTTCTTAGCAGTGGAGAATGCATTATACTCTGTAAGCAAAAAGCTAGTGTTAAAGCATTCTGATAGGCTCGCTTTGTAGGAGGTAATAAAGCTGTGAGGAGTACTTAGTAAGTCATCTGCTAGCAGAGCAGGAGGATGTATTATGTGCTCTTCTACCTTGTCCCCAGAGGTTTTTTTTCTCCCTCTTTACAATTGGTCTAAAAGCTCGCCGAGTTGCCTGTTGTAGAGCACCAGATGTGCAAAGCACAGCCCATTTGTGTACAGTTGCCATAAATGTGATTTAAATCAGCTGTTGTAACCTCATCTACACACTACTGTACAGAAGTCACAATGCCACCATTATGTTTTAGCAATGGTATAAAGACTATCCACTGCTCACAAAAATAAGAAAACAAATCTTTTTAATCATAAACTGCTCACAAATTGGGGGATATTTCATTAGGGATATTTCATTTTTGTTATATGTGGTTTGGACCCAAGGATGCGGAAATGAAGGAGCCCCATGACGTATATTAATAATGGGGAAATAATTAGGGGGAAAATGGGACGCACCGCGAACGTACTGGGCGTCTAAGGTAAGTCTCGTAACAATATTGGGGTATTCCCTTATTTTTGTGAGCAATTTATTTTAGATATGCACACATTTTATTTTAATCAATACTATGAATTAAAAAACAAAATGTAACAAATAGTACTGTGCAATACAGTATTCTTAAAATAAAATATCCCCAATTAAATAGCTTCTAATTTGTGAGTTGTGTATAATTAATAGGATTAATAGGAAAACAGTTAAAACATATAGGAAAACTGAAAATGGAAAAATCTAGAAAATAGACAGCATCTATATTTGCAAGTATCTAGTGTGCCATCCCCTTACACTTAGAGCAACAGCAACATTTGGCAGCTTCCTCGAGGTGCCAAGTTGACAAGTTTACCACCAGTTTGAAGAAGCTTTGTCAGGAATAGTCTTTTTGGAAGGGTGACAGCCAAAAACACTTTTAAAAAGGTCACACTAAATACTTAAGACAGTGCACTAAAAGCCATAAGTTTGAGACCACTATTAAAACTGCTTGTTTGACATAGGAGATACTGCAGCAGGATAATGACCCAAAACACACTTGAAAGCTTTCAACAACTACTTAAAAACTAAAAGAATGCAGACTGTCTAGGACTTTCTTCTGCATTCATCTGACCTAAACCCCATTAAGCCAAGCATTCAGTAACATCACAACATGTTCTTTGAAATATTGTGAAAGTAGGCAGGGATAATATGGAACATCAGATTTTGGAATCCATGCCAGCTTAGGTGCACACTGTCATTGCAGCTGGGGAACATGCCAAATATATTTTAAAAATATTTCTTTAAGATTAAAATTTTGTTTTTTTTTGTTCATTGTTATATGTGATTGTGAGTTGTAATAAAAAATACTGTTAGATTCCAGGAAAATTGGAGGTGCCTGTTCAGATATGTCTTTGGTTTGCAAGTTTTGTGATGTTTGTTAAAGGAAACGATGCTGAATTGAAAGACACAGGCAACAAACAGTATTCACACATAAATTATATGACTAAAAGTATGTAGACAATCCTAGTTGGTAAACCCTAGCAACTACAAGGGAACACAAATTAAATTGATACCCGTAATGTCCTGGAATGCAATGGGTTCACAGTGAAACTCCTTTTTTCAGCATTTTATATGCCTAACTGCTGCCAAGTCTAGATTTGAACAGTAGATTTATAGCAGCAACACACAGCTCAATAAAACTCACCTCAAGTAAACAAGACCAAAAAGTATGGTTCTTATTATATAAAGCTGCTATTTTATTTGCCTGACTACCATGTATCAGAGAGAGCTTTTTCCTTTGTTTTCCTACATTTGAATATGTAACCATTTGTTATTTCTAACCCAGTGCAATTATGCAAAGTATTTTTTCCTAATACAGATAGTCAAATACTCTCAATCCTAATGCAAAATGTGAATTACACATTTAATTAACGGTCCAGGTAGTGCATGTGGTTAGCACTGTCACCTCATTGCTCCAGAGATCCCTGGTTCAAATAGACTCTGCCTATGTGGACTTTGCATGTTCTCTCCATGTCCACATGGATTTCCTCCCATATTCCACAGACATGAGTTAGTTTAATTGTTCTCTCTTAATTGCCCCACTGTGGATGTTTGAGTGCAATTACATTAGTCCTCTCATGGATATAACCACTGATACTGACATGATGTTAATTAATAAATAAATAAAATGAGTAACAATCCAGAGGGATGCTGTGACAAACTTGTGTGCACACACAGACATATCTAGGTTCGCTGTCAGCATGGGTTATTAGTCACATCGCTTCTCAATTCAGACCACCCTAGATAATTGTATGAATATTTGCTATTTAGTTGAACTGAACAAATGATTGTTTACTCCCTTGATTCCCTAAAATAAACTATAGTTTAAAAAAAACACTTCAGTAGGAGATCATTTCAGCACATCTGACTGAACCCAGCACAGCTTTTATTCACAGCTTATGGCGAGTTTGTCTGTAAACCAAGTTTTTCACAATGGAAAGAGGACAGAATTTCTTCCCATTTTTAGGCAGCACACTGTACCCAAAGGCAGAAATCTCATTCTGTCACCAGTGATAAATATCAAAAATAGATTTAATGGTCTAGGCAGTAACAGCACTGTTGCACTAAAAAATTCTGACCAATGATCTACAGAGTTTAGTCGGTTATCACGTAAATTCTCTCAACAGCTGTAGAGCAGGGAAAGTACAGTACAGGTACTGGATTGTGGATCAGAGGGTCCAGGGTTCCAATTCCACCTCTGCCAAGATGCTACTGGTAGGTCCTTGAGCAAGGCACTTGACCCATAGTTGCTCAGATTAAAAGGGGACGGCAGCTGTAAGTCCCTCTGGATAGGGGGTTCTGATAAATGCTGTAAATGCAATGTACATACATAGGCGTCTAATGGAAACCATTGGGTCCTATGACTGCTTTGCATGAGGATAAGGTCACTTTGAATTCTGGGGTTAAGGAAGTGGCTAAATGAGTGGGCTGTGTTTTTGGAGACTTTAGCATCAGAGAAATTGATTGGTCAACATATTGGTAATTAATACATTTTATTTATAATTTATTACTTCTCTGTTCGAAATGCTATACAGGCTAATTGGGGAAAGGGGAATTTAGCAATTGTTTTGGCTGTTAAATAGATTTAGATTCGACAGTCGTTTGAAAATATCAAACGGTCATCCTCAAACTTTGGATTTAAGCTTTTTGTTTTCCTTTTACATTGCAGCTGTGTTCAGTCATTTCATTAGAAATCCTCAAATATGGAACAGTTGCAATATATGCTTTCAGTGCTGTTGTCCATTTTCCCATTGTGCATTTATAATGAATGTCAAGTGGGAGTGACGTAAAAATAAAAGCAACAATGCTGTGTCTCATTGATGTGTATCAGATACTGTATGTATCAGATTTAACACTTGACAGGGTAGTCTGTAATTATAAAGTAAATCAGTGTGTTGTGGTGTTTTCTTATTAATATTTTTTGTTAGTATCATTTATGTCTTCTTTTCTCAGTTCTGCTTTATTGACCGTACGGGTAAGCTGCCATTTTCTCATTGGTCATTTGTGAATAAACCTCTGGCCTCTGTTCCTTCTTTCCTTAGATGCTGGAACAGTTTATAAGGCAAGTTTTTAAATCACTCACAGGGTTTTTTTTGTAATGTAACGTAAAGACCTGTCAGGTGAAACTTCCCTAACCTATATAGTCTGTTGTCTACCCTACTACACTTCCTGTGTTGCAGTGCCATATTTTAATGTGTATTTGGTTTCCACACTCTAATTGTTTGTACTGATGCATTTTTCATAATATCATGCCATGTAAGATTTCTGCCTACTGTATTGTCCAGTGTTGTGAAGCTTGCAGTACAAAGAAAATTCCTGTACTGCTAAACTCAGCCTCTTAATAGCATTTTAGTTCAATACACTACATTAATAAACAACATTCAGTTTTCTAGAGAAAAATGACAATCTGGTAAAGTATTCTGTTTACAATGACAATTAGGACACGGCTGATATTTGGATCCATAAGAAAATGATTATATGGTACACATTTGACAGGGTGCCAGTCTACTGCATTTTTATAAAAGTCGTATCATGTTGCAAACCCAGCCCAGTGTTCAAAGCCAGGTCTTCAGGAACTGCTGTTTCCTCTGAGCCACAGGAGCTGTCATGGTTTTTAGATGAAAAGAAAACTCTAAGCTTCAATATGATATAAAATGTTATCACTTTGGTTGAGTGATGGTAGGAAAAACAAAGATACAGAACAATGAACGTACATTTGTGTGAAATGTAAATTAGTACAGTACATTGTTAGATATTTAACTCAAATTCAAAATTAGAAAAGGTTTTAGGGATAAAACTTTAACAACTCTAACAGTAACCTAATACTGAATTAACACATGTTTTAGCTGCACTAATTGCCATTTATATATACGTGTATATAAAATCAAAAGGCTTTATTAGCATGACTGGTTGGTACAGTGTTGCCAAAGCATTTACACATTTAGTAACAAACATACATCACAACAACAACAACAACAACAAAAAACAGTTCTAATAATAAATACAATAAGTAATATTAACAGCAGACATAAATAGGTAACACTTATAGTTACAAGGGATAATATAAATTAAAAGAAGTAATTTTATTAAGGAAATATATATATATATATATATATATATATATACAAAGAAAATTCCTGTACTGCTAAACTCAGCCTCTTAATAGCATTTTAGTTCAATACACTACATTAATAAACAACATTCAGTTTTCTAGAGAAAAATGACAATCTGGTAAAGTATATATATATAACACCAAACATGATTATTCCTTAGAACATTTGTCAGTACTCAGGAGGGTGATGAGGAGGATCTCCTTAACATTTTTATCTATATGGATTGCCGTCAAATATTGTATTTAAATAAAATGAAAAATCACAACCCTTGTGCCTCTCTAGCATTAATGACAGAACAAAAAGTTGCAATTACATATAAAATGTTGCATCGCTGTAGGATCGTATAGATATATTCATTGCGGTACTGTTATATAAGACTAGACTTGTGAATTCTGACGTTTGTAAATGTCCTTTTTGTCCTGCCTGTGTCTTGGTATTGTGTGTCTTTTATTGAGCAGTGTAGTGCATGGGCAAATGAAAAGCAAGTTGTAAAGCTGTTTTCTATGTTTTGATTTATCTTTCACTACTATACGCATTGCTCTGTTAAATCCACAGAACAAATACAAAAAGAATATACTGTATATCATAAATATAAAACTTGTTCATGTTGTAAACTCTTCAAACCAATTGCCCTGCTGAGTTATGGGTTTGCATTATTTTTTTCCGCACCTGTTTTGAGCCATTCTTCCACGTACAAACTGTGGTCTCACAGTAAAGTAACTATTAGGAAAAAAACTGTAATCACACCTTTTATATTAATATTACCCAATTAATTAATTGCTACATTTAAAATTACATAATTATATAGATACATTCATATTTACAAAATATTTTATATGGTCATTTTGTATTGAACACAAAGCATCCTACAGAACCTGTGAAAAATACTTGAGTGATATCTTTTTTTAATTCAAAAATATAATTTAGAAACTGATGTCCCTCATTTCTAAGTCACCACACAAGCACACTGAATTTTGGTCCATACACAGAACTTAAGTTTATAGAGACTGCTTATTTTAGACCAGGAACTGAGACTACAAACCACAAATATAGCCACATAGTAAATATACTTACATTCCACTGCCTTGGACTGTGTCCCAAGGTCTGAAAATATGTATAACATTACAATTGGTCACTACTGATTATTTTACATTTTTATAAAGTTAAGTAAATTTTTTTTTGTGTCTGGGGCAACTGTGATCGCTAGCCTTTACTGACGTTTTGTTTTTTTTGTCACGAGTAACATAGTACTTTTATATTTGGCACAATTATACATAAGCACTGTTGTAGAATAACAAGGAAATAAACTTTACACTTGCGTATGAAAGAGCCAACTCAAATTATGAAGTGGAGAAGCAGACACTGCTCACAAAAATTAGGGGATATTTAATAAATGGATGTTTCATTTTAAAGTATCCCCTAATTTTTTGAGCAGTATATTTAGTGCAAAATTCCTAAATCTCAGCAATAAGAGCACATACACACAGCAAACCATTATGTGTATCAAAAAGCACTCTGGCTTATCCATCCAGCTTTCAATCTTTAGCAAGCCACCAATGTTTTAGCATGCTTTGGTTACGCCCCTTCTTCACTGTGCCAAAGATAATTGTGGCATCGGCTTTCTTATATATATATATAAACTACTATTCGATTATTTGGACATTTCCATATACACTTTGGCCTCATATATTTCATGAACATACATGCCATGTCTTCAACAAACCACTAGCTAAAATATCCTATGGGATATATATTTTGGGATAATGGCCAGACAAATGTTACAATCCTGATTATTACTGGTCTAGTATAACTAGCTGACTAGTGTCAGATTAGACTGGTCCTTATCTTTGGATAAGAAGGACGAAAGTTTTATTTCCCCTGTCAGAGTGAGACAAGCAAATTTTCTGGCTCTTATGAAACAGGACAGTTCCTGATCCACTGCGGGTATGTTCTGTCTTCTGTCTGTTATGCTATTAGTTGCTGTTCAAAAGCAGATGTCAGGCTTTGTCTTCAAGGAATCGTGTGTTAGCAGGGAGCAACTAAACTCATTTATGTTCATTGATGTACTTTTATCTCCAGGCTCTCTTGCTTCACAAATCCTTTAGCAAAACATACGGACAAAGCCTGTCCTGAGAAACTCAGGTCCTGTTATTGTGTTTAAAATGTGAAGCAGTGTAAAACTGAATATATCTACCAGCGAGTCGAGTAATGATGAATATTCCTCATTTACATGCCGCGTGCCTGTGCGTTGTGGGATGTTCTACTTTCACAAGGATCCCACTCATCCATTAATTAACAGCAGAATCCCAGACTCATGGTCCCCCTTTCAAGGCCTATTTCAGGATCAGGAGTGAAGAAAGGATTTGGTCACAAGAGAGTGAATTTCAAAGGCTTCAAAGACGATGTACGTCAGTCTTCAGTACAGTCAAAAATGAACAAGAAGACTGTCTGAAGAAAGTCATACTTTTTATTATTTATTTTTTTTACGGAAACACAATAAGTGCATAAAGATTTGTTTGTTTGTTTATTTGGCTTCTTTAACGTCGCTATCGGCGTCAGTGGCCAATGTAAGGCGACACACACAAGTTCATCTTAACACCAGTCACACATATATATACACAAGTCAATGCCAATTTGGAGTAATCAATTAACCTAACACACATGTCTTTGGACTGTGGGAGG
>JAUZSU010013598.1:0-22663 GCA_034780255.1 Parotocinclus maculicauda
AGGACCCAACTGTGGCAGCTTGGCAAAGGTGGGATTTGAACCCAGGACCTTCAGGTCCAGAGTCCAGTGCCTTAACCGCTAGGCTACCACAGTCCACACCATTTCACCTAACACGCATTTCACCTAACAAGCATTTTTTTGGAACTGTTTATTTTTTCTTTGTCTTTTTGTTTTTCTTTTTTTTCATTGTCTTCTGCCTTATTGTATTGACACAGAAATTGACATAATAATTAACTAATAATGATTCTAAATATTAAATAACAAAAATGATGTAAGAATTTATTTGTTATTTGGTAAGATTCATGTTGTCATTTCAATACTTAATATGTAATCCAAATGGAACATACTTCTTCACTGTTGCTGACTGTATCCCATTTGTTGCTATGCAAAATGCTCTTGAATAACTGTATAATCTGAAAGCATAAATTGGGTGAATAGTCAAGTCTTAAAATAAAGCAAATGCCTCCCTAAAACAGAATTTATTACTATTTGTTATGTTACCCTTTGTTATGTTACCCTACAATGACAGCATACACTTAATAATTTATTTGAATATTTCAGTGAGGATCTTGGGATTCTACTGAATGCTAGACTTGTTCTGTCTTTAAATGTCCCCATAAATACTTAAGTAAGTTGGACTCTAATCAATTTTGTCATGTTAAGTTTCAACATTTCACTCTAATTGCCATGCATATTTTATGATGAAACAATCTGAAATAGAAGTATTTTCACTAGTGGTTTCCGACTTTTGATCTCCACTGGAGCTTATGTTTTTCTAAACGCAATCTGTGTTAAGGTTTCTAGCTTTGGATCATTGTCTGTCTGTCAATCAGATCAAGTTGACTATCCTGAAAATAATAATAACTTTGTTGTTACTAACAACCATGGCAATAATGTACTCTAAAATAACATTTGGTCTCAGTAATATCTGACCAGCAGTGATTCTGCGTTGGTCCTTTTCCAGTGATGGACAGCGCATGGTAGGTGTATTAAGCGTACTTAATAATCTGGAGGATGAGGCCATAGACCTGTATATATAACAAAAGAACAGTTGTTGTTGTTGATTTCCTTAGCAACAATGCCCTACTCTTAACTAATATTTACATTTATCCTTCTCAAATTGTGGTTTGATTTACTACTTTAGCCCAAATTGTTGATTCTGCCTCACAGGTTACCTCTGCTGCACGTATTTTGCTCAAAAACCCTGGCAACCAGGCAGCATATGAACATTTTGAGACCATGAAAAATCAGTGGATTGACAATATGGAGAAAATGACTGGTATGACAAATGTTTGCATTGTTTGTAATACAGCACCTCAATAAAGTAGATCATATTGCACACTTATTTGATAAATGAAGTAAATCAGATATTTTTAGTATAAACATTTCTTCTTGCTCCTCATGACAGGTTTGGTAGATGAAGCTATTGACACTAAATCCCTCCTGGATGCATCAGAAGAAGCCATCAAAAAAGACATTGATAAGTGCCGTGTGGCTATGGCCAACGTCCAGCCACAGATGCTGGTCGCTGGAGCCACTAGCATTGCCAGACGAGCTAATCGGATATTACTGGTAGCTAAGAGAGAAGTGGAGAACTCTGAGGACCCTAAATTTAGAGAAGTAGTGAAAGCAGCCTCAGATGAACTAAGTAAAACTATCTCACCTATGGTTATGGATGCCAAGGCTGTGGCAGGAAACATCCAAAATCCAGGTAAATATGATGATACTTCTTTATGCAGCCTATTTATCTGATTAGTTCAGTGTTTTCGTTGCTCTTACCCAAGTTAGTTCCCATGTTTTTGCTGAGCAGCTCTTCAAAAAAGCTTTCTGGACTCAAGCTACAGGATCCTCTCTGCTGTGGGGAAAGTTAGAGAAGCCTTCCAGCCTCAGGAGCCTGACTTCCCCCCTCCTCCTCCAGACCTGGATCAGCTCCATGTTAGTGCTGCAGCATGTCTGCTCCATAATTATTAATATTACCCAGTTTTGATATTACTAACATTGTTTTTAGAGCCAACATGACCTACACTATATCGGCAAAAGTATGTGGACACGCCAAAAGTACATACCAAAACATGGGTATTAGCATATAGCAACCTTTACTCTTCCAAAAAGACATTTTGCTAGAGTTTGGAACATGACTGCTCTCACTTGCTGTTGCCAAACCATGATTAAGGTCTGGCCATAGTTAAGGTCAGGGAAATGTGCAAACTAGATTTTCTTCAGTGTTTGTAAATCCGTTACTTTATGGACGTGTGTTTAGAGGACTGCTCAGAACACTGATGAATTTTGGCCTTTAAGGAGTTGGGATATGGAAAGTCACTGAAGTGTTTAACAGACTAATAGACATTATGTGTGCTTGTATGCTTTGTATTATCAACCTGTTAGCAGTGAGTGGGGCTGAAATAATTAGAAGGGATATTTACATACACTTTTGGCCTTTAGTGTGTAGTGTGGGAGTTCTTTAGTGTATAGAACCCCCATATAGTGTATGTTGTTTGTTGGGTCTATAGTTTCTTGATTTTTTATGGACCCAATGCAGATAACATGACAGGTGTTGGGCTATCATCCATATGCAGGGTAAAGTTAATTACTGTGCATACAGTACTAATTTTGACAAAATTCCAGTAGATTAGATACCATTGTTTTAACAATGATATAATAGCCACATACAATTATTTCCCAGTCTCTCTATTAGAATACAACCATATTTGCATGCAGTATTCAAAACTGAAAATAAAACATCTTCTGTAAGCTCTAGTGGCAATAATTGAATGTGACCTTGCCTTACACTTGAGCAATTTTAGCATCTAGCCGCTTGATCGGGATGCCAAGTTGACCAGGAATGTGTTTTCATTCTTTTGGAATAGTAGCAGCCAAGAAACCACTTTTTCAGGAAGGTAAAAGGGTGAAAAGGTTACGATCTAAAAGGAGTGACAATTTCTAATAAGCTATTTCATTTCATTAATATATTTCATTAGGGGATATTTCAGAGCAGTTTATTACACCATTGCTAAAACAAAAAATCGAATGGTGGAAAGTCTAGTCTTTTGCATCATACTATGTTAATTTGCAACAAATAGTATGTACATTTTCTATTACTTGTGTGAATAATCTGAATAACACTTATAGACAAGTATAATATGCTTAAGTTAATAATACACAATTGTCCTTGTTCCTGCCGACACTAAATGCATCAGAGAAACATTCATAGACTATGAATTAAGAATTTAAAGGTCTGACTTACCAGTTTCTCAGATAAAACTATTAAAGTTAGGTAAAGTTTACTTATCATGGCAGTCCAGACCACAGGAAGTCAAAATAAAACAACTCCAATACGCTTCCAGTCAATGGGCATGTCGCAGAGTAGATTTATCTAAAACCTTTGTTAATGTGTCTAATATATTTATGTTTTACATTTTCAAGATCACATTGATGTTTCACAACACCTCTGAAATGGTCTGTTCTGCAATGTTGTGTGGTCTGATGAGACTAATTCATTTTCAGCAGTGTTGCTTTTTTAAATACCATCCCAACTGTGAAGGCGTGGTCAGAGCAATTCTAAATTTAATAAAGAAAGGTTACCAGATGTTGGATAATGCCATCAGATCATTAGTTAAGGATCACAAGTAAATCAACAATAGAAATACTTAAAACAAAACAAAGTTTGTCTTATACTAACCCTATACTATACTATATCTGAAAGAGTGTGCCATGTCATAGGGTGTTTGCAACTACATACAGCACTCCACTGGTATATGCAAGTTATGATTTAAACTTGTGTAAGACTTGAAATATGGGTGCACTTAGTGCACACCAAATCATTGCTAGTTTATGTAACACTTGTAATCTGTGTGTCAGGTAAATGACGATCAGGCTCCCCCTAAACCACCACTACCGGAGGGTGAAGTTCCTCCTCCCAGACCCCCTCCTCCAGAGGAGAAGGATGAGGAGTTCCCTGAACAGAAAGCAGGTGAGATGGTGAGTGAGCCGATGATGGTGGCCGCCAGACAACTACACGATGAAGCCCGCAAATGGTCTAGTAAGGTGAGTTAACCCAGTTTAATAAGTATGTTTTTTTAAAGCATAATGTCTACAAAATGTTTTTAAAAAGTCTAAAAATATCCCTTACAAATATCTCACTTTCTAATAATACCAATAAACTGATGGCCTGGATTTCAGGTTTATGTTCAGACTGCATGACTAATAGCTCGATTAATAGATTTAGAGGATGCGTGGCACTACACTTGAATGTGCTACTATGACCCCTAATAAGTATAAAAACAACATTTTCTCATGTGATCGTGTGAGGACTTTAAAGATGTTAGAATTTCTTGTTTGACTGTATTATTTCCCATTCACTTTCTATGTACATATACACTCTCCAGCCACTTTATTAGGTAAACCTTTTCAGCTGCTTGTTAACGCATATATCTAATCAGCCAATCACATGGCAGAACCTCAATTTATTTTTATATGTATACATGGCCAAGTCGACCTGCTGAAGTTCAAACTGAGCATCAGAATGGGGAAAAAAGGTTATTTACGTGACTTTGAATGTGGCATTACTGTTGGTGCTAGACAATCTGGTCTGAGTACGTAAGAGACTGTTGAGGGTTTACAGACAGAGCATAGTCAGAAGAGAAAGAGAAAATATCCATTGAGCAGAAGCTTTGTGGGTGAAAAATTCTTGTTAGTGACAGAGGGCAGAGAAGAATGTACAGAACGGTTTGAGCTGATACAAAGGCAACAGTAAAACAAATAACTACTTTTTACAACTGGCATATGCAGAAAAGCATCTCTGAATAAACAACACTATGACCCTTGAAGCAGATGGCTTATAACAGCAGAAGACCACAATGGGTGCTGTCAGCTAAGACCAGGAAACTGAGTCTACATCTTGTACAGGATCACCTAAATTAGACAGCAGAAAATTGGGAAAATTGCCTATTTGCCGAAGCTCAAATCAAACATTTAGATCGAAGGCTCAGAATTTGGGGTCAGCAACAAGAAAGCATGGATCCATTCTGCATTGTATGTGGTTTAGGCTGCTGGTGGTAATATTTTCATAGCACACATGTCTCAAAGCTCACATCATCTCACACTGGTTTCTTGAACATGACACTGAGTTGACAGTATTAAATTGGCCTCCACAGTCACTTTGTGTGTGATGGAACAGGAGCAGCCAACAAATGAACTGCAACCGCAGGATGCTATCGTGTCAATGTGGATCAAAATATCTGAGGAACATTTCTAGAACCTTGTTAAATCTATACTACAAAAAATGAGGCACATCTGAGGACAAAAGGGGTCCAACCTTGTACTAGCAAGGTCTAGCTAAGACAATAGCCAGAGAATGTAATTATTCTAATTAAAAATAAATAACCAAATTATTTCTCTCAATCACTGATTATAGTTGAGCTTCTGTCTTTGTTGCATAACTAACATCATTGTATAAAGCATCTAATGCACGAGCTAGATTCTACAACCACACTGCTTTATACCCCATGTACATTTAGATGTAAAATGATTGGACAGAACTTATTGAAAGTAGCCAAAAATCCAACTCAATCTCAGGAACTAGAAAATGTTGCTGTGTGAAATAAAGAAAAACTAATTTGGAATGTTGAAGTTTATGATAAAACGATCAGAGATTTTAAGTACACATCTGCAGTGTGATCATAATCATGTTTCCTGTATTAATTTATATCCACCCTAACATATTGCTTGGTTTTGATACATATTCTATACAGTACTACCTGGTAGTGGAAAGAGATATAGACATGACTTGAATTGCACACACGCGCGCGCACACACACACACACACACATACCACTGGGAGTTGGTATCTGGATCAGATTATTTAAAAAATATTTTATTTATATATTGCCTGAGCCTGAAATTTGGAAAATCTTTTAGATCCTTCCAATTTCAGGGAAGATGTGGAAACTGTCATCTGCAAAATGTGTGGCATGAATGTATTAATGTGTTAATTTCCCGCTTTTTTACCTGAACAGTATTTTTTAATCTGTTGGATAGGAAGGGCTGACTGATTATCTTTTTGTTTATGTATTTAATTTAAAGTTGTTTTATCCATTTCAGTGTATGACGAGTATGCGATTAGAATTATGTCATGTGACAGATTTTTTTTTTCTTTTCTTATCTATTCCTTTTCAATATTTGATTCAACTCTGTATACCTATCTCTTCTTCTATTAAGCCACCTTATTGTTTCTCATGCATGCATCTTATATTAAAGCTCCTTTAATTTGATTCTGGCACGGAATGTATGTGTATTTTACGGTTCAAAGACTAATCTTGGTAAATTCTTTTTTACCAACACAGAATGTCTTTTGTCAATGTAAGAGGTGGTGGGATTATATACTTCTGGAAAACATTATTTGTCTTTGTTGTTAAATATGAAGTATAATAGTGCACCCATACTTTAATGACCCTAGACACAATTAATAAACACATGGAAACCCAAACTCTTGTTTGTCACCTGCAGTGATACAGATCTTCAGCATCTAGGTGTTATCACTAGTATTGCTTTTGATTAAAGAGATGTCTTTTAAATAATTTTAGATTATTTTTTCTTTGCAAACATCAGTATATTGTAAACAGTATACTACAGTATATGTTTATTGAACATTGAATAATCAAAGGCACAAGGACCATTTTTTTCTGTAAGGCTCTCTAAAGGCACTTGCCAAAATCATGCAGGGATTACATCTACTGACAGCACAGTATTTTTTAAATTAAAAGTACCCTGTTTTTAAATCAATTCACCTTTTGTAGGATTATTTTCTGTATGTTTGTAAATGTTTCTATATGTAAAACTTGTTCATGGCCAAGTCAAATTTATTAACATAGTGTTTTTTTTTTGTTTGTTTGTTGTTTACAAAAGAACAGTACAGAACAACAGGTCAACAGAACCAGGATTCAAAAAAAGACATAACATTCTTCATTATAAATAAGAATTAAATCATAGATCCAATAAACAGGAACCAAATAGAATGCCTAAATATGACAATATAATCAAACAAGGTTTTTACACACTATAACACACTATATGGCCAAATGTGTGTAGACACTAATGAACTTGTGCAACTTCTGCTTATATGATCATAATAGGAAGCATACAGGTATGGAATCTCAATAGATAAACAATAGCAGTAGATGGTACTGAACACTCCTCTCAGTATCACATTTTGTGAGAATTTGTCACTTTAGAATTGTCTATATATACGTAGATAAAGAAAACACAATTAAATACATTTATTTACTAAATAAAATGAGCCAATATTACATATCTGTAAGTAGAAATAATCTATGAATCTTGACGTACATAATAGTTTTAACTCTTAATATTAGTGAGTTTCCTTAAATGAACTGCTTGCCTCATGCCATCAAAAACATAGTTAATGGATTATTGTCAGGTCTTTGACTGGGTGATTTCAAAACATTGACGTTACTCTTCTTTAACCATTCAGTGTTGGAACAGCTTGCTTAGGGTCATTGTCTTGATGCATTTCAGAGTCCTGACCTTTTTACGGACGTTTAATAGTCTGATAAAAGAAAACGTCTCTTTTTTATGATCTTAGAAATCTTGTTTGTTTATGCTATGATAGTCACTTTGATAGATCCCTGTTTTAATACAACATAGCACCCACTTACACATGAGCCATCCTATTGACTTAAAATGACTGACTCTAATTTCCCCCTTCAAATTAACTGCTTACCACAGACAAGTAATTTTCCTCAATAAATAAACTACCGGCTTAGTGTAAATTTTTGTTTAATTTGTTGTTTTGACTAATTTGGTTAACTGGCTTTTTCTACTATGTTTTGTTTCTGATTGTTATAGGTCATATTTATGCATAAATACAGAACGTTCTAAAGGGTTCACAAACTTTCAAGTATGTTAAGTTACTGAGACAAAACAGCAGTGCTACTCTGATATTTGCTAAAGTATTTTTACTAATTATAAGTGGGTAGAAAGTGTAAGTAAGGTAACATGTTAAACAAAACAGTTATAAATTCATGTGTAGAGGCTGACATGGTGACACAGTGGCTAGAGCTGTCACCTCACTGCTTCAGGAATCCCTGGTTTGATTCCTAGCCCAGACTCTGTATGTGTGGAATATTCATGTTTTCCTTTTGTCCATGTGGGTTTCCTCTGGAACAACTGCGTCTTCCCACATTCCAGTACATTCCAGGTTTCTCTAAAGTGTCTGAGTGTGGGTGGGTATGTGTGTGGTATGTACGCCACCATTGGTCCCCCATCTCGGTTGGCTCCCACCTTTTACCCTGTGCTGCCAATTAATCTTTGGCTCCCCATGACCTGAAATTGAATTAAGTGTGACTATATGTGCTATACGATGGATTGGCACCCTGTGCTGTCGGCTAGGCACCTGCTTCCCCACAACCGTGACTAGGATTAAGCAAGAAAATGGATTAAGAAAATTATTGAATTAAAACAAATGAAGGAGTGAATATTACCATGTTTTATACCACAGAAAGTAGAGGTTAGTATTATCGTAGGCAAACTTCAGGTTTTATTAAGTCTTCAAATGTAAATATGAATGAGCCAGTAATATAAAGACAGGCATAACCTAACCTATATATTGTTCAGCCTTTCAACCAGTTAACCAATCACTGTAATGGTTTAGTATGTTTAGTGTGTAGTCAGAACATAACATGAATACAGTGTTTTTGATCACAGTTTTACTACAACAGTTTGACTCAGTTCTTATTTTTGCTTTTGCACTTGCTTAAACTTATACAAGACGAGCCATGTGACTCGTAAAATTTATTTCACGATTTATGATACAGTACACAGTGATTGAGCAGCCCTTGGTTTGTGAATATCTCAGCTTTGTTTATGTTTGTCTTCATTTTTAACATCTACAGTGCTGTATTCTTTTATACACTATCTCTTTTTTTATTTTTAATACTATTTTTGAATGTGCTTTGTGTTAAAGAATTTTGCCAATTGTACATTAATGTTTAAGTTTGTATAATGTACAGGGTGAGTCAAAAGTGAAAGGACACCTTGCATGCTGAGTCGTGGACTTTTCACAAAGGCTGACAAAGTAGTGGTGTTTGGATGACCACTTGTTGCCCACAGTCCCGGTTTTTCGGAATTTGGCTATGAGGGATGCAACAAGGCTGCAGCAGTGCTATGTGAAATTGGTGGTCTTTCTATGTGTCGGTTGTTGAAGTCTGCGGCTATAAAACAGCAGCTGCATTCTCCGGACATCAGAATATTTAATTCCATCTTCAGTTACATGTGATGAACACCTTGGTCCTCCCAAGGTTCCTTCCTTATACTTTCCTTCCTTTTTCCTTTCCACTGTCACCCTAGACTTGCTCAACTTGGGATTGGCCTTTTAAGATAATATAATATTGTAAAGCTGCTTTGAGACAATGCTCCATTGTAAAACGTGCTATAAAAATAAATTTTGATTGATTGATTGATTTAACAAAAGTTTTTACATTTCTGTGTTGATAACTTTTGAACCACAAGCGATATTGTAAATCTGATTACAGCAATAGATGTTGAGACAATTCTGAGACAAACCAAAGCCTTCTTTAATATGCTACATGGCCACCTTCGCAAAATAGGTCCCCTCACCTATTACTTTCTGGGGTATTCATGTCATTTTTACCTTTGTTTCTGAATAAAAGGGTGTCCTGTGGCTTTTGACTCACCCTGTATAAGTGATGTAGGCTCCGCTATGATACAGTACGGGTTATATTTAACTCTTTAGTTCCTGATACATTGAAGTTATGATGGATTTGTCTTAATACAACTCTTATATTGCGTGTATTACCCAGTGCGGATTTTCTGGAAATCTGGAAAAATTTGCTCTGTACTCGTTGTTTTCAGTTCTTGACATGTGCTGGAACTAATTAACAATGAGAAACAAGGTTCCACTGTAAACAATTTACTGCCTATGAAAGCACTTCAAGTGTATTTAATGTGGAAGGGGAAGGGGTATGGCATTTGACATTCAAAAAAGTAACAGGAAACACAAACTAAGTGACAAACTGACTCAAGTAAGAGTAAGAAGCACATAGTATTAATCTTTTTTGCAGCTATCTTACCTGCAACACTGACTTATATAAATTGATTAGTTTTTGTATAGGAGAAGAGACTACCTGTATAGTTTATTTATTGGGCAGCCTTGATTTATACCACTGTATGTGCAAAAACATTCCTGCTAATTTATCGTACAGTAGTACACTGCCGCCTCTGCATCCATCCCTAAATCCCTAGTCTCCCATTCCTATCCTGTCCTCACTTCTCCTCTCTTCTAGATCTCCATCCAGTGCCACTCGTACTAACTCTCCCCTTCTTTCTCCACACTGCTTCCCTTCTGTCCATCCTCCCCTTCCATCCCCTCCCCTTCCATCCCCTCCCCTCCCCTCCTTAGCCCGAAGTGACAGACGAGCGTTTTGTGACCGCTCTGGCGGACGTAGATATAGACGATGAAGACGAGTTCACAGACAACGAGGATGATTACGAGCCCGAACTGCTCTTAATGCCCTCCAATCAGCCTGTTAACCAGCCGATTCTGGCTGCTGCACAGTCGCTGCATCAGGAAGCTCGCAAGTGGTCCAGTAAGGTACTTGTGCTGCCGGGGCCTGAGGGGCTGCAGCATCCCTTCTGCATCCAGATCTGACTGTGGAAAAATACAAATCAGCTGCTGCTGCTGCTGCATCACTTTTGGGTCCAGTGTCGTTTTGATTTGCTGAGGTTGCCGTGACTGTTGTATGAATGGCAAGTTTTTGTGCACTACTTGGACAAACTGATACTGGCTTCACAGGTCCATCGCTGCTTTTTTTTTTGCTTGTCACGGCTCTGGTTTGAAAGAGGAGCTGTTCACTCAGTCTGTGCTGTCAGTCACTGTTGCTTTTTTCCTCAACATGTGAAGCCAACGATGACAGTTTCCCAATGACTTCAGGGTCTCAATGCGTGAAGTCATGTCACCTGCCTGTTTTTCACATTGTGCTAACTTACTAAATCAGCCATAATAGAGTCACATGTATTAACGCATCAAAAGGGCATTTGCATGACTCAAACTCTTCTAAAGTCAGTTTTAAACAAGTGAAGCTCAAAAGCAAATCCTCTGGGTGCAGACATGTATTATCCTGATATTAAAGTATAGTAATAGTATGAACGTGCTGTATTATAGAACTTCAGGGGACCCTTCTATATTGTCATATGCTGCAGGTTGTTAAACTCTGGCTTATACCATGACCACTAAAAGAGTTTTTTTTTTAAACAATTAATTTAGTTAGGGCTAGCACAGTTAGGGTTCAATGGCTCTGGTGAAAAGGTCAGTTTCACCAAAAGCCATTTACAGTTATCATCACCATTAAGTCCAGTTTTACCAGGGATGGGTTCTGAGCCTTAGTACTTCTCTGTGGGGGCTGGGTCTGTGGTTGCCATGTGTCCAGATCACAGATGACCCCACATTACACTAATTGTACATATTAATCTGCAATACAAGTGCTCCACATGATAAAATATGACTGATTTATAATAATCGTGAAGTCTTTATCAAATTAAAAAATGCATAGTATGTTAGTAATTATTGTTATTGTAGGCTTAATAAGCTGTTGTATAATACATACCACACCTTCTCTCTCCCTCATGCTTTATTCGTTACATATTTAACAATAGTTATAGCTATTGCAGACCAAGAATTTATAATATATTTACCTTTAAAAAACTCAGGTTAAGATTTGCACCATATCATACGCTGTAAGATGCTGCATTTATCCTGAATAATAAAATCTTATCACCCTTGACAGGTTTCCATTACTAACATCACATAAAGCATGATGCAAGTATGCAAATGCAATGGTTGAATCTGAGATGATTAACATTTCATATTGTCTAACCCTTTTGTGAACTCAGCAATGCAGCATTTAAGGTGCACAATAAAAAATGTACTGAACAGAAATGCCACATGAGAAATTAAGGCACATTGAGCAACTGATTTGGAATATACATGTGTGTGTGCAATACAGTATGTGGGCTTAAATCTTTCATTTGGTTGATTAGAACTTAATCAAACCGGCTACTCTGGTGGCCTGATCCATTTAAAGCCTTTTATGGTTTTAGAAATAATTTCTGCTTGCTCTTGTTTCTCCTCAGGGTAATGACATTATTGCAGCTGCCAAGCGAATGGCCTTGCTGATGGCTGAGATGTCGCGTCTGGTGCGTGGAGGCAGTGGCAACAAGCGAGCCCTGATACAGTGTGCTAAAGACATCGCCAAGGCCTCTGATGAGGTCACACGGCTGGCTAAAGAGGTGGCCAAGCAGTGCACTGACAAACGCATTCGCACCAACTTACTACAGGTCAGTACTGCACATCTTTTTGGCCTTGGTTTTTCCATAATCCCTACATTAGTCCCTGTGCTATAGGTTCAACTTTTAGTCCCAGAAAGTTGAATCAGGTTGACACAGGTTTTTTTTTTGTGGGAGAAACGTTTTGTCACTCATGTTAATGACTCCCTCAGTTTGTTTAAAACTTCCCCAAACTTAACGACCGATGCCAGCGCCATTACATAACGTACATTGGTTGATTATCAGTTTCATATCCAAATTGTCATGGTCATTAGTTACAATAGTCACATGCTATACCAGTCAGATACGAGCGGGAATAGCTGCAATCACAGCATTGCAAGATCGTAAGAGGTTAACGCTGAGGCTCTTGGTTCAGATATTATTGAGTTTGTATCAAGAATTTCGTTTGAATTTCTAATTAAGCTCTATTAGTGCTAATAAGATGAATATTAGTTTAAATATATTTATCTCTCTATCTATCTGAATGGATAGCTAGGGAGCTAGAAATATAGAGGAACTGAACTGAATGAATCTCTTTACTGTGTCTTACTAAGTGATTGCTGACTCACTACTTTTAATTGTCATATTGTAGTTTATTAAGATTAAATCTGAGGAAATTATTTAGTTTTATTTGTCTGTGTATTCATAGGTGTGTGAGCGTATCCCTACAATCAGCACACAGTTGAAGATCCTGTCCACAGTGAAGGCCACAATGCTGGGACGCACCAACATCAGTGAAGAGGAGTCAGAGCAGGTAAGAATTAATTCACAAAATACATTCTCAGTATAGGAAAGGAAAATATACATTTATGTTCTAGTGACATGCTCTAGGGCTATGTGGAAGGTGTTTAGCTTAAATCCGAGAATAGCTTCATAGCTTTGAGGGAGCACTCTATAAAGGAATAGTTCAGCCTAAAAGGGCAAGTGTACTCTGGTTTCCTCCCACAGTCCAAAGACATGCTTTCTCTTAAGTGATTATAGTAAAGTGGCTGTAGCATGCGCGTGTATGAGTATGTGAGGGTATGTGCCATACGATGACATTTGCCTTAAGCCGATAAGAAAGTGAAGGAATGAACTGAATGTGAATATACTCACTTATTTCTGAATGTTTGATGTATTTACATTTACAGCATTTAACAACTATGTAGACAGACAGACAAGTTAATTATATTCTCTAGACATATTGTCCTGTAGCCCATCCCAGCCTTGTGTAGGTCTACAATTTTGTCCCTGCTGTCATTGACAGCTTTTTGGTATTGGGCATGCTGGAGGGGTTGGAGTGTGAACTGGTGTCTTTTATACAGGTAACGAGTTCAAACAGGTGCAATTAATACAGGTAATGAGTGCAGAATAGGAGGGCTTCTTAAAAAAATGATCAGGTCAGTGAGAGCCAGACCTTTTTGCTGGATGGTAGGTGATCAAATACCTATTTTATGTAATAAAATGCAAAACAATTATGATAGGAGTTTCTGTATTCAGAGACTCTGGTAGGAGTCCTCGCTTAGCCGCTGCCTGTGTGGAGTGTGTATGTTCATCCATAGTCTTCTTGGGTTTCCAAAAAAAAAAAATGTGTTAGGTCAATTAGTCAATTAGTGTATCTAAAAAGTGTTTAATGTGAGTGAGTACATGCCCTGTGATTGACTAGCATTCATCTGGAAAGGTCACAGCCTCCCGTAACCCTGAATTAGATCAAGTGTCTGCATTTGTCTACTGCATCTAAAAATGAGATTGTATTTGTGCTGTTTCTCACAAGGCTACAGAAATGCTGGTCCACAACGCACAGAACCTGATGCAGTCGGTAAAGGAAACGGTGAGAGAGGCAGAGGCAGCGTCCATCAAGATCCGTACAGATGCAGGTTTCACTCTGCGTTGGGTTCGAAAAACCCCCTGGTACCAATAAAGCACCAGTCCAATCCTTCATTTTTGGTAGAAATGTAATTCTGCTCTCAACTCAACTCTACTGGACATTGATCAGATATGACTTACAGCTACTTTGTAATCTGAATTAATGCCACTATTTGCTTTGGGGAGGAAATGTTTCTGTTCTTATAGTTCTTCCGGTTTGTCTCTTTATCTCTTGAAACTATGTTTAAGTAGGACTGCATAAAGATTTTTTTAATATATATTTTTGGTATGTTGGTTTTCCAAAGCTGATCACAGTTGCAGGAATATATTTTTTGCATGAAGAGTTTTTTTCTATTTTGTATTGAAAGACTAAGGCTCAAGCTCTTTAATGCCTCTCTCACTTAGGAGATATTTCGTATTAAAGTGTATATATTTCTATTACTAATTACAGCTGCAGTTACATACAATTACATGCTCAACTCTAAGATAATAATTTTTACCTCTGCTCAAACTCACTTTTAGGGTTTAATTCACCTTTCCATTAAATACTATTATTTAGCTTATATTCACAGTTTGATTGGGAGGGGGTGCTTTTTTGATGGATGCCTCACGTATTGATGCCAAAGATTTTGTTAAGAGATGCATAACTAGAAATAGAAGGTAAAAATAGTATATAGCTTTAATGTATTTGAGCTTAACCTAAGGGTTACTTAAAGCCAACACTTTTGTGCATGTGTTTGAAGATTATAGTGAAGAAAAAATATTCAGTGCAAAGTAAGGGAATCTGAAGCACAATCTATGAAACAGTTGAACTGTTATCTCTAGTAGTAGATTTGGAATACTACTTACTTCGTGAACCTGGCTGTATTTTTTTCTACAAGCTTAGTTTTACATTAATAAATTACATTTTCATTATGACCATACATGTTGTATACAAGTATGAGTAAAAGATACGACAAAGATACTAAAGAATCAGAACGTTTTAATAGATACGGAAAATACAACCTTTTATTTTATCACTTGATTGTTGTGTTGAGCACCTTTATGCAATTAATATTAATTAATTAATTCTTATATTCAGTGGTCAGAAGCTTAAAAACATTGATAGCCTTAGACATTGATAGCCTTATTGGTTGGTATAGTAACAGTGCAGTGGAAACAAATTTAGAAACAAACTAAATTGCTAAACTCTAAAATTTGCAGTCTTAAGCCCATTTTCCTAGAACTGTTCAACAACAGGCATTTTTTTTCCTCTATATGCTTTGGTTAGTAAATGCTGGAATCGATAGAAATTAATATAGCAGTAGAGCAGCAGTGTTGACCGATTTTTATAAAGACTGTATACACAAGCTTATACATGATATGACGATTCTTGTTTTGAACAATTTAATGTGAGGTATAAGGCATTGGTTAGACCATATGAACACTGATAACCAGGCACATGCTGCTAGATCAGTCGTTGTTGCTGTTTGGAGGTTATTTCAAGTCAAGTCAAGTCAAATTTATTTATATACCGCTTTTTACAATAAAGCATCGTCTCAAAGCAGCCTTACAATCTTATATTATCTTAAAAGGCCAATCCCAAGCAAGCCTAGGGTGACAGTGGAAAGAAAAAACTCCCTGAAAGTAGAAGGAAGAAACCTTGGGAGGACCAAGCCTCAAAAAGGGACCCATCCTCCAGGAGTGGCCTAGATGTTAATTACGTAAATACTTAAAAGTATATTAAAGCAATGGTAAAATTAAGTTAGTAATACAATTAAAATCAATATTAATATTTAAGGTAGTAATAAAATAAGTAACAAAATAGATTTTAAAACAACATAGATCGTAAAATCAGTCCAGACTCAGTGGGAGGTCCTTGGAGGCACATCGTCTCTTGGTGACCAAGTGATGGACGGAGTTATTTTCAGTTTTTATCACAAATCACAAATATGACGCTGTAGTTTTAAACTTAAAATTTAACCTACTTATGTAATAGATGTCTATTGAATTGCCAGTGAAACTGATTATCCTATAAACTAGGATTTCTGATGTCCTCATTGTTACATAATAGGCTGTTGACCTGGGTTTGCCTAGGCAGCATAAAGCAATCTGTTATTGGTCAGACTCAAATCTTTGAGACTGTTGCAATACATGCTACGTGCAGTGAGATGCACTATATAGACAAATTTTTGTGGAAAATTACATCCAAAACATGGGTATTAATAGGGATCCCCCATGAGTCTGAGGTTTACTTCTGATGTTAAACAATAAGCCCTGGCTCTCTTGTGGCATTATAGTGCAGTTTCGGAATTATAATGTGTCTGATAGAACTGAGGGCATTGTTCTGTGTAAGGCAGCCCAGTTATCAATCAATGTTGGCAACCCATTTCTGTAAGGACATCAGAGAGAAAGTTGATTAACTGAATTGTTGGAAGTGTAAACCTATACATGTCACCTGGGTACCAGTGTGTCATAGTAAGAGTCAACCAATCTTGTTCCACTATTTGCCTATGGGGAATCCAGAAATGTAAGCTTTATAATTATGAATGTATCACATGTGTGTTGTGGACATACCAGAGCTTAATAATTAGTAGGGGTGTCCACAAAGCTATGGTCTACCCAGTGTAGAAGGACATCACAGCGTATCAAAAATGCATTTATTATGGAAAATGTACTCCCATCAAAAGACCATCAAATCACCGAAGTCTCATTAGAAACCCTGTTGGATTACTTCGATGTCTGTGTTTGCAAAATATGGGTAACGATGGTACAAGAGCCACATACAAAGTAGTTTGTTTATATACTGCTCACAAAAATTGGGGAACACTTCTAAATTAAATCTCCCATAATGAAATGTTATCTAATTTTTGTAAGCAGTGTATTTACTTGCATAATGAAATATTTCAGATTGTTCAAGTGAAAACTAGCACAACAGTAGCAAGACCATAATGCTTATCTCATTCATTTGTGTTTAGTAAAAGTGCACTGCCTAACTTTTTTTGTAATGAAACAATTTAGAGAAAATGATTGGTGCCTCATGGTGAGTGTTTACAAAGCTGATTTTTTGATGTCTGTAACAATGTTTCAGGTTAGGAGGTATACAGTGGACGAATGTATATATGACACTATTGATGTTTTGTTTTTTATAGTGTCCCTTAACCCTCTGCTGTGCCTCAAATTAATAAAACTATCAAACTATTCCTGACTTGAAGATTACATTTCACTGTACTGATTGTAATTGTAAACTGCAACAGAGGAGGTGCAAATGTGATTTTGTGGCGTTACATGGCTTTTACGGGTGGTGTGAATGCTGTGGGATGAGGGTAGAACGAGGAGCCTCACGTTTGAAAAACAATGTCCATGTATGACTGGTGCTACATGGGCCAACCGAATAAAACTTGACCATAGACTGGACAAAGACAAAACCCCATAGAATCTAATTCTGTTCCAGTATTTCCAGTATCACCTGTATGAGATTGGTTTAACCTTAATTTGAATACAGATGCATGCATACTACAGAACTAGAAATAGCATAAAACATCTCACAATTGCAGCAAACAAGCACACACGTATCATCATTTTTCAGATTGTTTATAAATTTAAAGGCAATAGACTTGTACACACATTTCATAAACGCAATTAACTCGCATATTCATATACCTTACAAAATGGGTACCTTGTAGATGTACAAAATTTCTGTTGCAAAGGATGCAAATATCTGACACGCTGGTGAACTAGTGAGCTACTGTTTAAGCACTGTAAAATTGGAAGGCAGTACTCACATTGTGCATAGCGCTGCTATTAATTTAAATTAAAAAAAAACATTGACAGAGCACAAGCACCAACTCGTGGCACAGTATCAAAACGACAGCCCTTAATATGTGGAACACTTTTACCAGAGATGGATTTTGACGGATTTTAAGAACGTAAGTCAAATATTAGACTGTTGTGGCTGTGGGCTCTCAAATTGCACAATCCAAAATTGCACAATTCAACATTAGAAATATTAGAGTAAAGTTGAGGTGTATAATATGTTTTACCATGTTTTTTTTACAAATTCTCATATGAAAATTTAATAAAGCCAATTGCTTCGACTGTCTCAGATGCCACCACTGGTGCTTTAAATATTCGTAATACTATTAAGTACGTAGTGTAGTATGCTTCATGATATGTCTCCCATTGACATAAGGAAAAATCGAATATTCAACAATCAGCCTAGAATAATTGCCAGCAACATATATTGCACACCATTATTAGGGGATATTTCAAAAAGAGATATCCCCTAATTTTTGTGAGCAGTGCATTTTCTTATGGTTGTCAATATGTCAATGTGAACTTGCTTAAGACATTGCATGGTTATATTTCATATTACTACTTTGCACATGAATATGAGCAAATATTCAAATTAATACAATTTTACAACACTATCCGTCTGATAAATTTCCCTCCTGAGTGAACAGCATAGTCATGGTTATATATGCTTTCAATGAAAGGCTTTAAAGTCGTGTTTTTTTTTTTTTTTTTTTTTTTTTAAAGGCCACTTCAGATTAATGCATTGTGCTACAAGTATGGTACATGTACAACAGTGAAGAAGACCCGTGTACAAATCTCAAATTAAATACACACCTTAGCCACCGGATAGTATTATCTTAGTATGAAGATGAAAAATGCTGGCACTGTCTTATAACTTTGTATTGCAATACAACGTCAAAATCACTCTGGAAAACCACCAATGATTAAATCTAGTGTTGCTTGGCACAAAACTGAAAAACTAATGCTATTTGTTAAAATAAGGAACTTCACATAAATGCTTCTGCAAACAACTCCCCTGTTTCCTTTCCTACACCGACTCTACTACATTGATAGCACAAACTATTGAAGATATTGTAAAATTATTTGTCATATGAGATGAGATGGCAACTTTAATATATTTGGCATGTTTGTGACATCCTTAAGTTCTGACCTGGAATTTCCCAGCTTTGGTTATGTATTTTACACCTTTGAAAGGTTTGTACTTCTCTCCGAACATGTCCAGCCGATTTACTTTAAGTCCTGTGGGCACAGAGATGATGTAAACAACATCAAACAACAACATTAACAGGTTGTGAATACGTGTACCACACTAATCACACATGATTAGACAAAATGATTCTGGAGGGTGAGTCAAAAGTCGCAGAAAAGGGAAAATTACATATCTGAATACCCAAGCAAGTACTGGATAAGGGGCCTATTTTTTAGGCTATATTCGGAACATGGCATCTTGAAAGCCATCAAAGAAGAGAGGATTGAGGTGATTCGGCTGTCTGGGGGAATGCAGCTGCCTTTTCATAGCCGCATACTTCAACAACTGACACCCAGAAATTTCACGACCACCAATTTCACACAGCAATGTTGCATCCCTTATAGCCAAATTCAGAGGAACCGAGATTGTGGAGGTCATGATGCAGCACGTGATGTGTCCCTGTGACTTTTGGCTCACTCTGTATTTTACATTATTAATTTCAAATGAATTGAGCATAATCCATCTACAGCACTAAATCAATCATATTTAAGTTATATATACTATTGACCAACTGTTATTTCTAGTAAGGTTTACATGTTGTAATTTAGAATCTGAAAATATTGGTTTCTTATACATTACCTGTTAAATTTTCTGTAACACAGAAAGATATTAGCTATTCAACCCCTGACCCATTTCTTACCCGAGATAGCTAGCTGCTGAATTTTAAGGTCAATATTGAGGCTGGGATTTTCCTCTGGTTTAGGGGCTCCAGACTGCAAGGTCAGACTGCCTTTTAAATTAGGCAGCTTTTGGATGTTCAGCTTTCCTATATCCCAAACCAAAATCTACAACACAAAACACAGTTCCAGGTTGTTACCACCAATAGTGTTAGAGCAAACCCTAGAGAAAAGACTAAGAGAAGACATTTAGACATAGTGCCACTTAACAATGTAATATGCAAGCTATTTTAGTTAAATCATTGTTCTAACATTTATTCTATGAATAATATAATGAATAATTGAATTACTCATCAAAGCTGGTGTTACCAGTACAGTTGTGGCCAAACATTTTAAGAATAGCACATTTTTATTTTTGGTTTTCACAATGTTTGCTGTAACAGTTTTTAAGGTGGCAATTTTTGTTAACTAAAGAGTTATCAGATGAATTGCAGTTAATTGTAAAGTCATCCTCTGCCATGAAAATGACCTCGTTAGCTTAGAAAAACAAGGTTAATGAGGACAAGACAGCTGATATCACTGTCATGCTAATTTGAAGAGCAGACTGGTTGCTTTAAAAGGGTAGTGATTTTCTTCTGTTAACCTCTAAGGAAACAAGTGCAGTTATAATTGCATTGCAACAAAAGGGTTTCACAGGGAAGGACCTCGCTGCTTGTAAGCTAACACCCAGATCAAGCATGTATCAAATAATCAAGAACTGCAAGGAAAGTGGTTCAGTTGCAGTGAAGGAGGCTTCAGGGTACCCAAGAAAGTCAAGCAGGTTTCAGGGCTGTCTCCAAAAGAGAAGGCGGCTTTGAGATTAAGTCACCAGAGATTGCTCAGGAATGGCAGAGGGCAGGTGTGAGTGCATCTAAACGCACAGTCAAGCGAAGGCTTTTGGAAGTTGACTTGGTGTCAAGAAGGGCAGCAAAGCAGACACTTCTCTCCAAGAAAAATTTCAAGGACAGACTGACATTCTGCAGGAAATATAAAGATCGGACTAGGGAAAATAAATTTTCTTTAATTAATCCCCTTCAGATTGTTTGGGACATCTGGAAAAATTATTATCTGGAGAAAAAAAGACGAGACCTGAGACCATTTATGTGTAGAGTTGCTTCTCGTTCAGGGGAATGTTTGCTCAAAATGTTGCCTAAAACACTGTCATGAATAAGGAATGGTATCACAACATCCTCCAAGAGCAACTTCTCAAAACGATCAAGGATTAATTTGGAGATGAACAATTACTTTTCCAGCATGGGTTGAGAATGGGTTGGCATCATTTAAGATTTTGCCCAGAATCTGATATCCAGTATATCGAGGCAAACTGCAGAAGTCTTAAAGAAGAAGGGTCAACACTGTAAATACTCTGCTGAAACTGGATGAATTTGTCAATAAACAGGAATGCTTATAATTGTGCTTCATTATACCATATAAACATCTGACCAAAAAAAACCCCAGAATTTGTGCCATTTTCAAAACTTTTGGCCACCACTGTACATTTGAGACACCATGTACATTTCCTATAGTGTCCAAATAATTCCATGCAACCTTACCTTTGTGACTGGATCAAATGTATAGGTGCCCTGTGTTGACACGAGATTGGCACTGAGAACCACTTTAGGCATGTGCATTGTCACCACCAAACACTCCACCGTTTTCCCCATGGTCTGCTTAGGACCCACTGTGATGTCCAGTCTTCCAGAAGAGCCACTCTCAAAGAAGTTGATATTTTGTTTCACATAGACTGGGATTGCTACCAAACTATGAAAAAGAACAACCATGATCAAGTTGAATCACTTTCTAACTCTACAGTAATGCCAATACCAGCTCTTACTTTTGGGCAGTCACATGATAAGACATAAGTCGGAAGTTTCCGTCCGGTGGGATGAAGGAGAGAACTCTCTCAGACTCCCATCTCTTGAAACGGACACACGGATGGAAGCTCACATCATCCAGAAGTCTAGGGTTCTACACCAAAAAATGGTCATTCCATTAGCTCTTTACAAAAATTACCATTCACTGATCATCACTCATAAGCAGGGCTATAAAAACAAATGTCACAATAACGTTATAAATGTTACTGTTTCTAAATAACATACACTGCTCACAAAAATTAGGGGATATTTCATTAGGGGACATTTCATTTTAAAATATCCCCCAATTCTAGTATAGCAAAATTAGATCTTTGGGAAGAGAACGGTTTATTGTAGTAAACGATTTGGTAGACTTCCTTATACATTTTTTACTTGACTGCTATGACAGCAGATTCCACTGTGTAATCACATAAAATGGCCAGTAGAACCTTGCAATAAACAACATTTCTAGCACCTTCATGATAACAGCTTGTAAACATGCAGTTTCTAACAAAATGAAGTAATAAAACATTAAAAAGGTACCGTCCTGGTAAGTCGCAGTTGTGTTTTATGTTCTGAATAGGTGCAATACAAATGTAGTGATGAAGCAAACAAGGTAATACATAAAAATAGTGGTACTAAAAAAAACCCAAAAAAAACCGCAACAACAATATACTGTCTACTCATATGAAAATGTGATTAACTGTGATTAAATGCAAAACAACAACGCGATTAAATATTTTGGTCATTTAACATCTTGAGTCATAAGCCATAAGAAATAATTAATTATAAACTCAACATTAAGACACTTACAGGGGTGTGAAAAAGCGCTTTCCCCCTTCCTCATTTCCTGTTTTTTTGCATGTTTGTCACACTTAAGTGTTTCGGAACATCAAACCAATTTAAAT
>JAUZSU010013599.1:0-11038 GCA_034780255.1 Parotocinclus maculicauda
TCCAGAGCAACTTACAACTCATACAGTCTTACAATTCAAGCAATGGTGGGTTAAGGGCCTTGCTTAAAGACCCAACTGTGGCAGCTTGGTAGAGGTGGGATTTGAACCCTGGATCATCAGGTCCAGAGTCCACTTAACCACTAGGCTAGCCAACCGCAGTCCTACTTGCCACTGTAGCCTATAGAAGCTGTTTTTTCTGATTTTTGTCAGTTCATTTCCTGTACGTTCTGGTTGTATGCTAATAAAGAGACTAAGAAATACTTATATATGCTCATTATATAATTACTATAACAATTGTATGTAATCTAATGGTGGCCTAAGACTTTTGCACAGTACTGCATATTAAGTGGAAAGATAAAGTTTTTTTCTGTTACAAATAATAGGGGCCTGAACTGCATGGCTGTGACCGAATTACCGCCTAACCAGAACTAACTGCGTCGAATTTTTTGGGCATGCGTTTACTCTTTTGTATCGTCCATGTTTCAAACATATTGTCTCTCCCTGCAGGTGATTCTCTACTCTCCAAAGTCCGAATACAAGCTCCAGGACTTGCAAGACAGGACAGACATTTGACCAAAAATCCCAGGATAAGGTATGAACTCCCTGAAGATACCAAATGGTGTTGGAAAAAGCAAGTGAGCTCAAGGTTTAATGACTTTGTGCACAGTGATTCACTGACACCAGCCTCGTAGCGCTCCGGGGCTTGACTGCTTACGCACACACACATATGTTGTTATGAGCTCAGCGGTAATGACGCCATAAGTGCAGGCATGCAGTCCTGTCGATACTGTGCTATTTAATGAGTTTATGCATTGTGCTGTGTTACACAGGCCCTTATTACGACCTCTCACTCCATTTGTCTTTAGTGAACATACATGCATTTATCAAGAAACTATTAATTAATTCATTTATTATCTCCCGCATAATCCACATGGGGTCGCGGACAGACTGCCCACTCGGAAACTCAGGGTGCAAGAGCAGGAACGACCCAAGATGGGACGCCAGTCCATCGTAGGGCGAACACACACACAGTCATGCACACAGTCACACTAAGGGCCACTTTAGAGACACCAATTAACCTAACATGCATGTCTTTGGACTGTGGGAGGAAATCGGAGTACTCGGAGTAAACCCACGCAGACACGGGGAGGACATGCAAACTCTACCCAGAAAGGACCCAGGCCGCTGCACCCTAGGATTGAACCCGGGACCGAGCCACCGTGCTACACTAAGAAATTATTTGTTTATTTAATTCTTAGTTCATTTTAGATATCTTAGAGTGAATTCCTCCTATTTAAATTGGTTCAACACTGTTAACAGTGGCAACAGTATACAGATCAAGAAAGTGATTTGTAGAAGTTTCTAAATTAAATAAAATTAAACTAAAACCATACATACTTCTGTCCTTCCATGCATATACCCAAATGCATACATGAGTATACTGGTACCTTTGTTATTGTTGTTAATTTGTTCCAATTGTAAAATTGTTGCAGTTTTTTTCATTATTCCAAGCAATCATGTAAATTGAGTTACTCAGTTCCAGAACTGGTAGAACATCTATACTGTATAAGGCGTTATATGCATTAATGGGGTTGTATTGTACAGGTGCTCCCTAATTTACAATGGGCATATATTCCAACAAAGGCATGTATTATGAGTCAATGAGTTTAAGTGTTTTATAGAGCGGTTCATACTGTATAATAGCGGAGAAGGTAAATAATGAGTAATAAATAAGTTAATGTTTAAAACACTACCTACAGTTTGCGTAAATTATTAAAACATAGCTAATTTTATAATAAAATACTGAAATATCTTATGTAATTTAGTGAGTAATGGATTGAAAGTAAAAACACTTACTCTATTGGTGAACTCATTGGCACTGGCATAGCTGCTAATAATAACTGCTGAATGTCTTCTGGATTCGGGACATGATTTCTATTTCAGTTGGCTGTCAATATTAACCATTTTAGATTATTGGAGACTTACTTGTATATTAAGAATACAATGCAGTACAGAAGATGCAAAATCATGATATATATAAATCATGAATTGTGAATCGTGAATCGAGTTTTGGCTGAAACAAGTCGTGTGGCATGAATCATTTTAAGTCCACCAAGCACCAATTAAACTACGACAGTGATGCCCAACCTTTTTTGGCCTGGGGGCCATATCAATTTCCGGAGGCTGATTTACTCGTGACACGAAAAAGAAATAAAAATAAAAAATATGAAAAATAAAAAAAATAAAGCAGATACCATTTTTATTAGAAATGCGTTGTAATTATCATTAATTCTGTAGTAATATTAGTGAGATGTTTGAAGTTGTTTTTTCCGAAACCAACTTTTGAATGTCTGGCTGCAGCGTAGAGACACCAATTCACCAATCACTGAATCGAGATGTTCGTTCGTGAGGTGTTTCATCACTAAAAACGTTTGTTTACACACATAAGCACTTGTAAACATCGTGGTCATTTTTAACGCTTGTTTTAAGAAAGGTTTTTAGAAATCAATTGTCTGCATCGCCCAAAATTTGTCAAGCAGGGATGTCAGGCTTTGCAAGTCAATCAGTTCCTGTTGCAGGTCTGTCGGCCGCAAATGGATTTATGAAGAGACGTATTTCATTTTTCACATCATGAAAATCCGCAAATCGTTCATTGAAATTATCCTTCAAGAGCCCCAGAAGATGGATCATTCTTGCTTTGGGGAAAGACATATTTAGCTGCTGAAAAAGTATCTTTGCTGCATATTTTTCTTATACTTGTCTTTCTTAACATGACGATTTCCAGCACTGTGGGCAGAAGTTTTGAGGGGCCGGACAGCACTGTTTTACGGGCCGGACATGGCCCGCGGGCCGTAGGTTGGGCATCGTGGAACTACGAGAAGCAAGACAAATTTTCCTGGTCAAAATGCATCAAGAGCCCAATTCAGCGAGTTCCGAGGTGGTCAAGAACTGAGAAACCACTTTATATAAACTGTATGGCCAAAAGTTAGTGAACACACACTATTTACATTCAGAACAAGATTATTGGTATAAAGTTACCGAACAATAACATGTGTTTTGATAGCTGTTCTAACTATCAAGTTACATAGGTTTTGTTCAGTTACTTTTTTTTTCAACCCTATGTTTGGTTTGTTTTCATGTTTTTGGTTCATGCTGCGTTCATAAATGAATTGAACCAAATCATAGTATATGAAGAATGTGAAGGTCAGGAAAGCAAGGAAAACTCACTGTGGTTCCTGTAATTGTGGTGCTGTTATTGTAAAACCAATCCATGACAATACAACTCACATGTCATGGTGCATTGTCCTGCTAAAAGTTCCCCTTTACCATAGGTTAAAAAGAGGTGTCTTAAAAAAAATGATGCCTTACTTTCCAAATGTCCATTCACATGTATCAGAATGCCTAGGGTGTGCCAAGAAAACATTCCCCATGCTGTTACTCCACCTCCACCAGCCTGACCTATTGACACTTGACAGGAAGCATTCATCGATTCATGCTGCATGCACCGAACTGACCCTCCCATCAGCATGGTGCAACAGGTTCATCTGACCAGGCCATGTTTTTCCACTGCTTAGTGATCCAAATGTTATGCTCTTTTGCCCACTGGTCTGACCTCTTTGTTTCCCTGAGATAGCAACAACACTTGCTTTTTGCCTTTAAACAATTCTTGACAACCTCCTCTGACCTATTTTGTCGACGAGTTAAGTCCACAGGATACCCTTTTGCTGTATGTTTTTCCTTAATCACACCACTTTCAGTGCACTTTGGACACAGAAAAAAAACTGAACAAGGTTGGCAGGTTGGCAGCAAGGTTTGTGATACTGAGCCCTGTTAGTGTAGCACCGATCACCATGCCGTATTCAAATTTGCTAGATTTTTCAGTTCTAATGTGGATTCACACTGAATCTGCTCCAATTGTTCCTTTGAGATTATACTGCACTCTGGGGTCACATGTTCAGTTACCATACAGGAAAGCACCTGTCGTGAAGGGACAGGATTCTCGAAATAAATGGCCACTCGGTGTATGTCTGGTTCCATACTTCCATTCATCATTTTACAAACTTTTAAACTGTAGGTGCTTACAAATATTATTGTATATACTTCTGCCATTATGCCATTCGTATTTCGCTTCACACACTACATAAAAAAGGGCAAAAATCTTAGGCCACCTTCTAAGATATACCATTGTTTTAGCAGTGGTATACTGACCATTTATAATTATTTCTCAGTCTTTTTATTACCGATCTGTTAGGAGACCTCCCGTGTGAGTCGCCGTCCTCACCGAGTGCCGTAACAGAGCAATCGGTGAGGCGGTTTATATCCGGTGTTTAATTGGCGATGTGATGACGAACACCGGGAGTTCCCGTTACTTAAGTGCGGGTCCTAGCGTTGTTCGGGGTCACGTTGTCACAGGCAGTACGCTTGGTCTGTCATTCGCGATGCGATACGTATACGCCAACGATCACATTTTTTCTATGCGTCCATTTCAGCGCTTAGGCGGTGACATCCGGGGGTTTGCAGTGCCAGCGGATGAGTAAGGGGGAAACCCCTGAGGTAACGTAGCCGGTCAGGGCGTCACTCTGCTCGGTTGGCTGCTCCGTTTGGGACACGCCTCGACGCGGTTTCTACTAGCGCTCTCAGCGCACCCACGCTTGGGCTTGCCCCCTGGCATTCCAGAGCTCCTCCGCGCTACTCGATTTGGGAAGCGTCCCCGCACGTCCGCCCTCTGGCGCCTTGCCGTGTAACACCGCCAACTCGCGGACATGTCAGCTGTAGGTGCCATTCCCATTCGTCAGCTGCGTGTTTTCCCCTTTTTGTGTTTTGTATTTTGGAGAGCATTTTGCTCTGCCTTTTTGGTTATCCCTCATTATTATTAGATGTCGTTCGATCCCCCTTCTCGCATTCTTGGGTCCTCTCACACAAACCGTAACACAATCTGTATGCAGTATAAAACATGTGACGTCCCCTTTAAGTTGAGCAATAGCATTATCTGGCATCTTCACTTCGAAAGTCAACGTTTGAAGGTGAGCAGGATGAGAATGCTAAACCTCACAAAGACTTAAGAAATGAAGATCAGTGAAAAAGAGTGTTGTGGAGTGATAATCCAAGTTTTGAAATTTGTGCACCCAGTTTTCGACAATATACATTGTCATTATACCACTGCTAAAACATCAAGTCTAATGGTGGCCAAAGACTCTATTTTGCATACACATTATCATCCTTCTTAATAACTTTCTCGTGCTCCTTGCCTCTCTCCATTTGCAGATGGTCCCGCTCACAGAAAGTATGCAGTGTGAGCGCATGAAAATGACGGTGCATAAAAACGCAGTAAAATTGACGGGTAGCCATGGCAACACTAACTGAAGCATCTCTTGTACACAGTGAAAACAGAAAAAGACCTGTGAGTCTGTGCAAACACATCTGAAGCTCCCAATGCCTATTGATACGTGTACTGTAATTCAGTGGCACACTAAAGGTACACTAGAGACCTCTGCAAACATTCAGGTTCAAGGACAAACAAGGGCATGTGCACGCATTCTGTTACACATTTACACTGAATAAGACACATTCATTCTTGCTCATGTTTCCTCTTTAAGGAGGTCATGCAATTACAGGGTAAGGGCATCACACAGCGAAGGTCTTTGTATTACAGGTTTAATTTCCATCCGGTCAGCGTTCATTCGTTTATCGGATAGGGTCTTAGAAATAAACGAATAAGAAACTCCAAATAAGAATGGTATTAGGGATCTTATGGAAAACACTATTGCAAATAAACGCAGTGCTCCTCACATGTATTTGGACTTTTATATTATTGTAGACAGTATGAACACAAGATATGAGATGTTTTCTCTGATCAGCTTCATTTTCTTGGTTTATATGCAAGACAACATTTTTTACCAAAAAAAGTAATCATGTTATTTCAAACAGGTAACGTCAACAGGTAATTATAATCACAATTGGGTACAAAAGAGGTTGAGATTTTAAGAAGCAAAGATGAGCAGACGATTGTGTGACTTTCCGTCCTTTCCTGGATGCTGCTTTTGTACCAAATCATGATTATAATATCCTGTTGACATCACCTGTTTGAAATCACAACATTATTTGTTTTTTTAATCAAGGTTTACCAGGTTGACCAGACAAAACATTAAATGTCTCAGATTGTTTGCATTTAGAAAAAAGTGTCAATTTACTGGTCGATCTACATCCCCCCCCCTCATTGATGGTGGATAGCGAGCAAAAGAATGAGATCATGGATACAAGTGACCAAAATGAGCATTCTTCGATGGACTGCCGGGCATAGCTTGACAATCTGGGAGGACTTTGTAGTTGAACTGCGGCTGCATGATGAGAGGAGCCAGTTGAAGTGTTTACACTAAAGGTGTATCAGACAGACCCAACTGGGAGGAGGCACTGGAGTAGACCCAGGACTCGCTAGAGGGATTCATTTTTCAAGCTGGCCTGGGTGCGGCTGAGGATTCCCCAGGACGAATAAAAGTTGTAGGGGACAGAGATGATGATGATGATGATTATGAAATCGTACCAGCTTTTTCCAATTTGGGGTTGTATAATAGAAGGCATAAATCCAGACATTGCGGTCGTAAACACAGTGAAACAGTGTACAGGCTGTAAATGGTGTGCCTGCCTATTGTAAATAAAATAAAAAAACTGCACCCTTTATATTTACATTATAGAATCATAAAAAGTGACTGTGACTATATTAATGTCTTGGCTACGTCCATTTTGGTCAACACCCTGTTCACGGAATATAATACAAACCTAGACCTAAACCTGTGTTATTAGATTACTAATTTTTAGAGCTGAAAGTATTAACCTATGCAAGTTGTTGCACCATTTGCAATAAATACTATATATCGAGCATTTAATTTAAATCTCAGATCCACTAAGTACCACTGATGTACCTTTGAGCAAAGCCATAAACCCTTGAATTCCCAGCTCAGTTGTAAGTCACTCTGGGTAGAGGCATCTGCTAAATGTTGCTATTTTAATCAGACTGATTTTTATCAGGTCAGTGAACTGCAAAGCTGGCAATAGACCAAACACGTTTGTGAATCCTTTAAAATGTTCTGTATTTAAGCATAGGACCTGAAACGAAATACGGTTTTCACAAGTTAAAAATAACTCAGTTAAACAAATGAGACAAAAATATTATACATACTTATTTATTAAATGAAGAAAAAAAATATTATGTACAGTTGAAACTCAAAATGTGAACTTTCTATTTGAAACTACGATTTGTTCTAAATCTGAATCGAATTTGATTTGATTCCCAAATGATTTTTGTACCTACTTTCGTATTTAATTAATGATTAAAAGCACGAGTAAAGCAATGTTAAGTAAAAGCAAAGTAATGTTATAGGATGCCCATCCAGCAACTCTGGGTGCAATTGCAGGAACAACCTTAGAAGGGGCGCTGATCCATCATAGAGCACACACACAGGCATGGACACAGTCACAGACTAAGGGCCACTTTAGAGACACCTATTAACCTAACACGCATGTCTTTGGACTGTGGGAGGAAACCGGAGTACCCGGAGTAAACCCACATAGACACGGGGAGGACATGCAGACTCCACACAGAAAGGACCCAGGCCGCTCCACCCTGGGGTTGAACCCGGGACCTATTATAATTTGTTATAATTGATAAGCCCTTTGTCGAATCAGACAATCGGACATTGTTGGAATGGTCGTTAAACAGCGCTTAGCTATACATTCAATATTCCACAGATTAGAGGATCATAAGGTCACAAAAAATGGCCAAGCTTAGCAGAATGTTAGCCTAGCTGCTAGATTCTTAGCTAACTATGAAATATTACTTAGAACAAAATGATACTGAAATCCCATTTCATTCTGATTGCTAACTTGGCTGCAGTTCGACACTACTGTACATAGCATTAAGACTACAACATCGCTAAGCTCATGAATGTGATTTATTTTAAGCTCTTTTCTCACTCAGGATAAGAGAATCTGCCAAATGCTGTAAAGTCGTGACCTGTTTAGTTACTAATTAGTAAATCACTAAAAATATAAAGGAGCAAAATAGCTCTCAGAGGGGCGGAGCTAGTGTGGTTGTTTTTTGATTTTGTCTTTTATCTGAATACTGAAATGTTCATCATGCATTAGCATAACCAGGCTAACATGACCTCTTAAGGACTTAAACTGTATGCAATTTGGGGAAACAAACAAATAGTTTGATTAAAGATCAAATCAAACAGTATGTGCAGTATGTGAGCATCATGTGTGTGTGCTGGTGAGTCAGCGCTCTGAGGGCAGTCCAATCTTCTTGCTAAATCTGTCTAAATCCCACTTGTGCATACCAAGGCCAAATGCGTCCTGACGTTATTTATTAGCAATTATTTAGACCATATGCTATCATTAGACTGCAGCTCTGCACCAGGGATTTTTTTAATGAATATTAAAGATATTTAAATAACATATTTTGGGGGTAAAGATAAAAAAAGATTTTTCTGTGCATTGAGAAATTTAGAAAATAGATTATACATTTACGGCATTTAGCAGACGCCCTTATTTAGAGTGACTTACAACTCGTACAATCGTACAATCCAAGCAATGGTGGGTTAAGGGCCTTGCTCAAGGGCCCAACTGTGGAAAATTGGCAGTGGTGGGATTTGAATCCTGGACCTTCTGGTCCAGAGGCCAGTACCTTAACCGCTAGGCTACCACGGTCCCCAGTCCCTATTAGTTTAGTATTATAAGTTATTACTACATGGACTATTTTCTAATAGTTTATTGTCCTGGGGAACTTCAAACAAATGGCCATAAACAAGCTGGAAATGAATAAAATGAAGTCTTCACTCTCCCATATGACACATGGTCTTCATTATATCGCGCTTCATCCAAGATGTTGAGCAATACGCTGGAGAACCAGATGCTTGAATCATATAACTTTTCCCTTATAACAGTCAGAGTTTACTAAAACAAATACCTTAATATGTTAATAGTTTATTTTTATTCAAGTGCTGGAGAAGCTTGGATGATATCATTAGGGAGGAACGTGTGTATAATAGATATGGAATAATCCTTGGATCTAAATGCAAATGGTTAATGTTTATCCAGTGCTGGCTAGTGCTTATCTTAATAATTCTAATCAAACTGGTTCCTAATAACCATATCAAACGCTGAACTTTAGTGAGCAGGTGCCATATTTCATAGTAACTTAATGATTGGCTTAATTTTCATATATTTTTAAAAATTATTCTATTTTTTTAGGTGACCAAGGTAACCTGTTCCGATATAGCCATAGTAACTTTATTGTATACTGGTAAGGTATTAATATAATTAATAATAAGCGCTGCTAAAGGTCAGTTAAAGGAGTTGTACATTTTATTTTTATGACACTCTTGTGAAACCACATATTTTAAAAACAACAATCAGAGTCAAGCAGTGTGAGTATGAACTTTCAGACGTTGTGTTGAATTGTTGTACATCTGTGTAAACTGATTGTTCTGTTTCTGGGATGTTTACCAACAAGGTAATACAGTTTTTATTTAAAAGTGAGTATATTATGTACAGGCACTTTGCATGTCAATGTAGTGAATGCTGTGCGTTTTTGTCTGTGCCATTGAAATTTGGAAAATTAATTAAATTGGAAATAAAAAGTGCAGAAATCAGAATTTCACAGATGATCCCTTTTTAAGTGGCTTCCCCAGATAAGCTTTAATAGAGGTTTACAGCTTACTGACTGCAGTTTATAGGCACTTTCATTTTATTGGAATGCATCTTTACGTTACAGATTTTTACATCTAGGAATGTTCATTGCAGAAATTCAGGAAGCAGTATATCATCAAAACAATGACCAAGACCGGTTATGAAGGAAGCATAAAGCCCACTATTCTTCATCTACCAAAAGCAAACTTCACACTATGGAAACAAGACTGAATGTTAAGAGCAGTGTTAGATGTTTATGTACTAGGCAGTAACAGTAGAAGTAATAGTAGTAGTAGTAGTAGTAAGAACTTACCATGTAGTAAAACTGCAGCTCCTGACGTACAGGCTCTACAGGCTGCATCACTGTAGCTGAGCCTCCATGCAATCCTACATAGAATAAAACCATACCACTGCTGCAGCACAGACCGGAATCAAACACTTAAACCACTGATCCACCGCTGTTTCCCACCTCCTGGAAGGGTCAGACAGCTGGTGTGAGGAAAGAGTCCATGATAAGATGCTTGCCTGACCTAGGAACCACTGAAGCCAGTCAGGGAGAGGGTCATAACATCCCCAGAGTGGCTTTGTATCTGAACGTGATATCAGACTTTCCTGTGAACGGCACGCTGAACACGTGTGTGTTTCACTTGATAAAACATGAGCCTCTAACCTAGAGCCTGACAGAAACAGGAAATGCTCAACTGATGGCTCAGAGCTGGACTTGCTCGAGCCTGTCTTTCTGAAGAAGAACACCTCAGCACATGGACCAACCAGGGATACTCCTCAGAATCCCTCCCCTTCAATCGGCACAGCCTGCTCTAGGGTTACAAGGATGAATTCAAGGACCAGAGGGGCAGATCTGAGCGCTTGTGACTTTGGCAAATCGCTTAAATTCCTTCTTGTTTTGTGACCTGATCTCAGCATTCTTCACCAAAGCAGGTGGATTGAAATGGAACTTTTAAACTAAATGTATTGATGGGGAGAACAGTACGGCAAAAATAACAGCACACTATACACAACCATGTAAGCTTAAGACTCTGTAACACAAATAATCACTTAGTTGGCGCTTTTATAACACACTGCTTTACAGCTTCATTAACTCACCAGCAACTTAGGGTCAATGGAAGAGCAGATTACTGTAGGGTTATAATTAATTAAAAATGGCATAAAAATAGCAAACTTCAATAAACTTCCTAACTTTATACCAAGGCTTTATTTAATAAAGTCGATTCCGGTTAATGGGACCACATCGGGACACGATCGTTTTGCTTCTTATAACCGGCTGGTCCGAATAAACGAACATGCCCTATGTTACAAGACGGGACGTGCTATGTAACATATTAAATGTTTA
>JAUZSU010013610.1:0-11037 GCA_034780255.1 Parotocinclus maculicauda
TGTGCAGAGGGTGACTGGCATCGTCCATGATGTCCAGTAGTTTGTCCATAGTCCTCTTCTCTGCCACAATCGCCAGAAAGTCCAGTTTCATACCAACCACAGAGCCTGCCCTCCTGATTAGTTTGTCCAACCTGGACAAACTAACACACACACTAACACAGACAAACACACAGGAAATGTCTTTCTATCACTGTGGTGATGCTGCACCTACATCTAACCCTAACCTTAACCTTTGCTTAATTTGGCACTTTATTTTGCCTCTAACTTCATTTTGAAAATCCAAATGTCATTGTCCTTATGAGGACCAGCCAATGTCAGGTAAAAAATATCAGTACTTTTTAGTACTTTTAATTCCCGGGTTGTCAGATCCATATATATATATATATGATATATAGACATATGGATCAGGTCTATGGAAAAAGACCATAGAAAATGAGAATAAGATGATTATGGCAACTATGATTATTTCCACTAGCCGCTTCCACAACAGCCACTAAAATCCAGCTCTGCTTACTGGATTTCTAGACCGCAGTATGCTGTGTACATGACCACAGTTCAGTTTAGAAAATTAACATAACATCTCATAAGAAATGTTTTGTTCCTTTCACTGGTTACAGGCATTGCTCCTGAAATTATTAATAAATCGAATTAATAAATTATCTATCAAAATCCTGAATAATACATTATTTTAGCGAGGAAACAATGTGGAGTGCAGGGACACAAAATGCTGGTCATTATATAACAAATTTCACACTGAATAAAATCAGTTGTTGGTGTGGATAAGACATGTTAAAGTACATTCTGAGGTATCTGTTTCAGCAGCAGATAACCACGAGAATCATAATAAGAGCACAGTGTGAGACTTTTTAGGAGTTCACATTTTTAAGAGGAAACGTGTGGTTTTACCTGTGACTTTGAGTTTGGTAGAAAAATGTGAAAGAACAGATAAATAAATTAAAATATTAGTTTTTAGATCTTCAGTATAATAATTGTTGAGTAAAGGAAATGCCAAATAAAAGAAAATAAATTGGACTTTAGTTACTATTCAAACCTGGATGAAGAGAGTGTATGTGGTTAGATAAATTTCTCAGTATTTAAAGTCAGAATTCCTCTTCTGCCTTGAATAAAAACAAGTCCATTAAAAGGCAACACACGAGTGTGATAAAGCATATCAATGCTAGAGAGTTCAAACAACAAGTTTCTAATTAAACTATTCAAATATTTTCTCTTAAAGTAAAACATGGTATAAATACAAACTCATGCTTCAACAACCTATTCACAATGTACCCTGATTTATTGCAAAATTTGATGTTTCTGGGTTTTTTTGTTGTTGTTGTTCATTTTTATTATTTACTTGCATTTGTGTTTTCTTTTAGTTAAGAGCAGCCTTGAATGTCTGATGTCTTATACATAGTTATCGTTCGATTCCTTTGAACTCAGACATGTTGTCTGGCCTTACCAAAAGGATGATGGGTTTGCTAATTTAGTTTGGTTCCTCCCAAGGTCTATTCCTTATATACAGTCTTGACTGCTTTTTCTAAAGCTGCATTGTGACAGCATATATGAAAAGTGCTATATATACAATAAAAGTGAACTAGACCTTTGCTAATTGTCTACTGATACCTACATATTGTCAATATATTTAGTCTGGAGCACAGTGTGTCCATTATTTTTCAAAACACCTGCAATACTGATACATTTGACCCAATACACATACACATCGCTCCTAGATGACGCTGAGCCCAGAGAACTGGTCAACACTGCTTCTGGCTTGGTTAACATGAGTCCTCTTTTTTGCACACTAAAGTTTTAAGTGGCATTTGTGATTGTCATTCTGTTTTCTAGTACTTGACAAAATTTTGACAAAGTAATTCCTTTATCAGATGGTTCAGTTAGCTATAGATGAATGTTGGTTTCTGATGCAGTGCTGTCTGCCTTGTAAGTGCAGTGAAGTTTCTTCCAATTCCTGGAATCGTTTAATAATATTATGCACTGTAAGGGGAGACATATCTAGTCTTTCTTTAAAGAACATTGTTTTTAATCATTTCAATACTTTTTTTCATGCATTTGTTGACAAACTAGAGATTCTCTAGCCATATTTGTTCATTAATGCCTCGGCCTTCCTGGATGCTGCTTTTGTACCAAATAATGATGACAATCACCTGTTTGAAATCACATAATTTTGTAGTATTTTCATACTAGTAATTCAATACTAGGTCTTGTCCCAACTCTTTGTGGAATTTGTGAAAGGCCTGAAATGCAGGAATATATGTTTATTAACAAATAAAAGTAAGTTGAGCAGAAAAAACATGAAATGACATATACACAGTCAACTGTGCCAAAGGGAAGAAAGGCCAGTTGGGGGCTTTGCACACTCACATTCTTAGTAAATAAGCATGGACAAATTATTATTAAATTATAAAAATTCAGAATTACCAGATATAACGTCATGTTACTTCAATGTTTGCATTCAAGATCCAATTGTCTCTGAAAACCCCCTCAGCTTTGTTTGGCTGTATTTGGATGTTTTGATTTGTCCGAGTAACTCTGAAATCCAGATGTGAATAAAGTTACCATAATTACATGATCATCAATACAACATTTACAGAAATTAGCAACCACCAGTATTCAGAGTAAATTAGTATCACATTGCTGAAGGTTAAGGCTTGCCTGAACAGGGGCAGCTTGGCTAGGATTTGAACTCACAACCTTCACAATTCACTGTGTAGCCAAGAAAACCCATATGGATAAAGATAAAGCATCCAGATAGTAGCTGGAAGGATGATTGAATCGTGGGTTTCTTGTATCGTAGAACCAATACAATCCAATGGCTTGAGTGCTTCACTTTCAACACATGTCCATTTTCAACATATGCACAACCCACAGAGCCATGACACAGCAGATACCAGAGACATGTTGAGGCTACCACTCCAAACTGCTGTGCTGAAATGTGACTCTGACAGTGGTCTGTTTTTTCAGGAATAGCCCCCTTACCATGCAAAACATGCCAATATTTGAAACCACAAAGCTGCACAAGTATTTGCCAAAATATTAGCAGTATTAATTATATAAATTTACTACTATCCCATTTTGGCTAGACCTCCAGGGTTGGTTTTGTTGTCTTGACATTCTGTTGTCTGTCACATTCTGTTGTCTGTCTGCTCGGCGGACCATACCCACGCTCACGCTCATGCACGGGCACACTCACTGTCACCATCTTTTTAACTACACACACCTGTATCTCATTTACTCCCCTCATTGGTCACCATATATATTTTCATTCTTTCTCGCACCACCTTCGCCATTTCTCTTGGTTTTTTCCCCTGAGCACTACGTGTTATATTCTGTATTGTTATTGCCGTACTTACCATTGCCGACTCGTATTCCGTCTACCTTTTCCACCTTCTGCCTTCTGCCCTTTTGTCTGCGTTTTGACGTGCTTTCTGGATTTCCGACCCTTGGACTGTCTGCGACTCTGATTTTTGCCTGCCGTTATTGTTAATAAAGCCTGCTTCCAAGACGCTGCGTTTACCTCCACCTAAACACCAACATTCTGCACTCTCATTCTGTGAGCTCGCTGATTCTCGGTTTATCACAATAACAAAATTTACAGTTGAATGAAGCAGATCCAGCAGGCCAGAAGATTAATTGACTTAATGGAACGTTGGCAGGGCACTACTAGGGTGAAAGTCAATTAGACATTTTGATACATTTACTTTTATTTGTTCTTTATTTGTTGTTGATTAGGTAGTAGACAATCTCCCCTTGCTCTTCCCCCTCCTCAAAACCTGTAGAATCTTATATCAACCCTTACTTAAAGTAACTGTCTGTAGGTTTTGCATAAATCCACTTTCCCTCTGATTTTTATTTTTCTGGACTACCAGAATACTACCACTGACTACTATACGTTGCCTTTATCTATAGGATGGAAGAAAAGTAGATCTCTGCAAATTCAGTTTCTGTTCATGACAGTGAATGTCCTATGTTTCTTCTATGTTTTGGGACAAGTCAAATAATTTCACGGTGACTTGCTGACTTGTGACTTTGATAAAACAAATCATTGACTCATTTTGAGCATTTAACAATGCAGTTACGGTGTATAGTGTATTAAATATGTTAAAAAATAGGAATAGGAAAATGAGTCACTGGCAAAAACACACAGCTCAAGAATGTATTCATGCAAACGCCCCAAGAGCGGAGCAGGGTAGCAGCAAAACTCAATTTACACCTTCATGGCTCAGTTTTCACAAAACAGATAAGTCTGCCATTCGGGAACAGCTTGTGACTCAAGTCAATGTTGATATCCAAAACCTGCTAACATCTGGGCAGGATTATGTTAGGTAGAACCAAATGAAGCTTTTACATGTTCTGTTCCCTGTAGAAATGGGAAATAATGTCCCTTCAGTCTTAATTTAATTACTTCTTTCATAGTAATATGAAGTTGTTGATATTAATGAGGGAAAGCCTCTGAATTTTTAGAAGCATGGCCCTCTGTTTTCATTTGCCTTTCTGAATAATTAATGATAACATGAACGTGTTGCTTTGAAGTTCTCTGATTTTGCTTGCTGGTCCCAGAATCATTAAACACTAAGAATGAAAATGGTAATATAGTATGCCCATAGGATAAAAACAGGCAATGCATAAAACATTAGAAAGCAGCATGGAAAAAATGTCTTTAAACTGAGTATATTTAAACCAAATAAGCAATCGTGTTACACAGATTTGTATCGGTCATGAACTTCTCCATTATGCTGATCATTTCAAAGCATTCATCGTAATACAGTATGTGTGACTGAACATCATGATTTGTGAAGCACTTTTCTATACTAACACCTCCTCAGCTAGACCTCGCTAAAGGTTACAGCTGGAGAATAAATACAGGCACAGTGCGTACTTAGTGTGGATTCTTTCACAGACACACACTCATAAAAACACTGCCAAATCTTCACTAGGTGCACTCTGGAGCTGCAGCGACTGAGCAACAGAGTAAACACTTGCCTTACTGTTGTTTACCAACCCCCTAGCCTTAGAAACAGAGCTAATTGCTCAGTAGTGCATCAGCTATTGAAGATTGGCCCAAAAAGAAAAGCATATGCAGTATTTGAATGATACACTCCCTTATATTGTATTTACAGTTACATGATTTAGGAAACATCTATGAAGCCCTGCTGGTGACATCCCTTCTAATAATATTGGCCATGACTTAAAGAGTGGGAACAAGATCCTAATGCGTAGAAAGGTTGTTAGAAAGATGTGGGAATTAGATAATTAAGGTTTGGAAACAGGATTCTTATTATTATTTATTATCTCATTATCATGCATTACTAACATGTTTCTGCAAATTAGGATCTAATTTCACCACCTTAATAAGTCATGGCCACACCTTCACTTTATTAAAAAAAGATGTCACCAGCAGGGTCCTTAACCAGAGCCGCATAAGCTATAACGAATAAAATCATATGAATGGTGGCTATAAGCCTTTCTCATGGCCCAAAGATGCCAGCTTGGCAGTTTTCAGACTCAAGCCTTCCACTTCTAGCCAATAGGCAAGTATCCTAAAGGCTATGCAGTATCTTATGGCTTTTTGATATTTCATCAGACAGGGATCACAATTTCCGAACATGTTTTACAAAAGACAAAAAGATCTCCAATACACACGATTTACAAAAGTCTGTGATGAGGTAAGTTATGTTCACACTGGAGAAATTTAGAGATGCCAGTTGAAATAATTGGTTTGGAAAACAGAGAACTCAGATGAAACTGACACAAACATGGAGAGAATATGCAAATTCCACACAGGCAGCCACCACACTTGGACACAGGACTCTGGGGTTGTGAGGTGACAGCACTAACCACTGAGCCATCTTATTAACCCTCCTGATGATTGGAATCTACGAATTCCACAGACTGATTGGATTTAGTACATCATCACTTGGAATTCCCATCAGCATTGATTGCAATATAAGGGAAGTGAAGGCTTAAAATAACTGGATTCTTTTACTTTCACTGGATTAAAACACACAATACACAATAAAACACAGTACAACAATCATATTGAATAATCATACGGTAAACTGTAAATGATTTTGTCACTACCATATCTAAATAAAGATATTCAGAGTCGCTCATGTGTAATAAGAGCAGCAGTTTACTACACCCACAAAAACAAATGCCAATGCAGGGCCAGACTTTGAATATATTACAAAGGCATAAAAATGGAAGAACTTTAAAAATGAGGTTTTTCATTCTTATATACTGTTGTTCCAGAAAACTACTCAGTAGTTACCTAAACTGCAAGTGCAACAGCTGACAAAGAAAAACAATACAATTACATAAGGTTTTAAAGGAAACAGTTTTACAAGTCTGTTTATATTAAAACATTTACAAACTGTTAGGGTTCCTACCTTCCCCCGGTGCGTTCGGCCTTCCTCGCCGGTCGCCATTACAGAGCCATCGGTGAGACGGTCTATATCCATTATCTTAATTATGTCCTGATCCCAAACAGCTGCTTCACGTCCTATAAAGGCGTGGTTTTAGTGCTGTTCGGGGCCAGGTAATCATTATTCCAACGGGATTCCATCGCCGGTCGGTTCGCGCGTCTGACCACCGGCGCCCTTGCGCCCTTCCGCATTCCCTAAAGATAGTGGTTAAGGGGCTTTTAGTGCTAAAGGACTGGTATGGGTGGGTAACTTTGAGGGATTTTCCCGTCCCGTACTCGTGCGCTCCTCGCACGCTTTGGGCTTGCGCTCTTCAGTTGTCGGCACCTACCTAGCCTCACTCCAGCCAGGTATTTGTTCTGAATAGGACACACCCCGATCTGGCTTCTTCGTTTCTGAGCTCACGCTCACCCTTTGCCGCTTCGGTGTCCTCTGCAATTTTTAGAGAAGCTACCCGGTAGTGCGTTAGAAGTATACGCGTCCGGCGCTCTTGCGCTCTCTAGAGTCTGACTCTAGTCGGCTGCTGACTCGAGATATGCCCCGGCTAGAGTAGCCACCGGGTAACATGCACTTTATAAGACGTGTCCCGGTTTGGCTTTCATTTAATTGCATGCACATTCGAGCTCACGCTTGCTCCCTGGCGTTTGGACTACCTCCGTGCCTCGCCATTTAAGAGACGTCCCAAAACCGTGCTTTCTGCACGTTTGCCCCGACTGGCGCTTTGGCGCCCTCTCGCGACCAGTTCGCGCATTGCTCCCATTCGGGACGCAACCTTGGCGTGCCACTTTATCCTTTCGGTTTTATTATGTTAGGAGCCTTACGCGCCACTCTTCATCCCTTTTCAGTTGTTCTATATTATTTCCCCATTCTTATTATACGTCGTGGGATATGCTTATTCCGCATACCTGGGTCCTAATAAAAACCACCACATCTCATAACATACAACTCATGTGATGGTGTGTAGGTGGAGGATAACTAATTTAACCCAGAATAAATACCTCAATTTAGTTCTTGCATTTACTGAATTATGCCACTTGTATATTGTATATTCTCTCCTATTAAGTCTGTTTTATGATCCTTATTATAACACAATATTAAGTTCCTTTGGTTCCTTTTCTTCCTGGTGTTTATGTGTACCATGTTCAAAAATAACCTTTAACTGCTCAGTAGAAAAAAAGTCTTAATTTTTTTCATTCGTTTTAATTTTTTACCTTTTGCTGTCCAACTTGAACTTTCTTTTTTTCTTTTTTTTTTTTTTTTCTCTCATTATACTTTCTATGTTTTTTTTCATCGTTATCTTACTAGGCCTTATTTATTTACCTATTTCATTTATTCCTTTCTCTTCTTCTATTATCTCTAGTTACCAATCTTCTCATTCCTTTCTCATCACGATATATGCTTTTGGGTTTTTTTCTTCTTTATTTCATTTATTCTGTCATTATTTCTTTTTTTTTTGTCTCTCTACTCTTGTAACATTTTGCCTGCTTTCTTTCTTTCTTTCTTTCTTTTTTTCTTTCTTACTTTCTTTCTTTCTTTCTTTCTTTCTTTTTTTCTTTCTTTCTTTCTTTCTTTATTTTTTTCTTTCTTTCTTTCTTTCTTTTTCTCTTTCTTTCTTTCTTTCTTTCTTTCTTTTTCTCTTTCTTTCTTTCTTTTTCTCTTTCTTTCTTTCTTTCTTTCTTTTTCTCTTTCTTTCTTTCTTTCTTTCTTTTTTTCTTTCTTTCTTTCTTTCTTTCTTTTTTTCTTTCTTTCTTTCTTTCTTTTTCTCTTTCTTTCTTTCTTTCTTTCTTTTTTTCTTTCTTTCTTTTTTTCTTTCTTTCTTTCTTTCTTTTTCTCTTTCTTTCTTTCTTTCTTTCTTTTTCTCTTTCTTTCTTTCTTTCTTTCTTTCTTTCTTTTTCTCTTTCTTTCTTTCTTTCTTTCTTTCTTACTTTCTTTCTTTTTCTCTTTCTTTCTTTCTTTCTTTCTTACTTTCTTTCGTTCTTTCTTTATTTCTTTTTTTCTTTCTTTCTTTCTTTATTCTCTTGTATATTACGAAGGCTTGTTCCCTTCCTTGTGTTGTTGTTTCTTCCCAATTATCTTTCCCAAGTGTACTAACGCTATTCATTTTCTTTATTTCTTTGATTCCTTCCTTCTTTGTCATTTCACTTTTTTCTTTCTTTCCTTCACAGCACAACAATTAAAAGGTGCAGAGTGATAATCCACCATAAGTACCTTTAAATGGACAGCCAATGCTAATGACAGCAAAAAGGCAGCAAAGGGGAAACAGAAAAAAACAGGAATAAATTATGTAAATGCTAAAGAGGATTTGACCATTTGAAAGCATAATGTCTCTGTAATAACAGACTGTTTTTCTTTATTTTATTCTGTAGTTATGAAATGACGGTCTGTCAATGTCTCTCTCTCTCTCTCTGTCTCTCGCTATCTCTCTCTCTTTCTCTCGCTATCTCTCTCTCTCTCTCTCTCTCTCTCTCTCTCTTTCTCTCTTTCTCTCTTTCTCTCTCTCTCTCTCTCATTCTGATGGATTTGACATGTGGTGAATGACTAAATGCCACAGCTTTACGGGAGCATTTGGACTCTGCTACATTTGCAGAGTAATTATGGGATGTGCAGTATAGGAATACCATTTAATTAATGTGGCTGCATGTGAACGTGTGCAAGAATGTAAATGTGGATTCGATGAGTTCTTGAATGTGAATTGCACCGTGATGTTGCAAATAGAGCAATTAATCAGAGAAAGATACAATGTATGTCTTCTTTATTTTCCTTATTCTCCCTCTCTGTCTCTGAAAGTGTAAGATTATAGATTTTCATTCATTCATCCTTCCTTCCTTCCTTCTTTACTTTCTTTTTTCCTTCCTTCCTTCCTTCCTTCCTTTATTTTTCTTTCTTTCTTTCTTTCTTTCTTTCACTCTTTATTAGTTTATCAGTTTTAACTGGATTCATTCTTTCTTTTTTGCTTACTTTATGACTGTTTTTTGTCCTTATACTCCTTTACCTCTACCTACATTTATTTGTCTTATGTTTGTTCTTTATTTCTATTTTTAAGTTTCCTAAGGCTTTTTCATTGGTGTGTTTGGTTTTTTTTCCACTCTCTCTTACCTAAATTTCCTAATATTTATTTTGTTAATATTTATTTGTTTAATCATTACACATCAGACTTACTGTACGAAAAAAAAAGTCTCAACACAGCATGGTCAGCAATTGACTAAACATCTTTTTAAATGATTTTGTTGTTTAGTAGCGACACTGTAAATAACGAATGTAAATAATGCCCCCGGAAACAGACTTAAGTAGAAGGATTAAAGTTCGGAGATGCTAAATTACTCATTTTATTTCTTCGGTTGTAAAAGATTTTATATGAATTCCTTCAGATAATAATATAATCTGGGGCTTGGCCTGCTTTCCAAATGATCCACTTGTGTGTTTAAAGAAGTCATAAATACTTAACTTATACTTACGTAGGTTCCCTCAAGTGGTTGTGTTAACGTCTTAAATGTCCTTAAATGATGGACTGGTGTCCCATCCAGAGCGTTTCTACCTGTGTCCTATGTTCTCCACGCTGCCCTGTGACCCCAGAAAAGAGCTGGAAAAACTGGTAAAAGCAGTTCTATCAAAAGAACACAAAAAATTCAACACATTCTTTCTGAGACGCTTGTAGAAGCAAGAGCCACCAAATACTAATAAAGTGTATGTCATTTGTAGCTCAATGAAAAACTGATACAGGTCAAAAAACCTGCAACAGGTCTGTCTCTTACTTTAGCTATTATTCATAAACAACATGTTATGGATATATGTTATACTAATTAATTTAACACAAAATGTTATTGGTATAAAATCTGTAAAGCTGAATTATCTTTCGTGTAGGTGCGTCTAAACTTTTGGACTGTACTGTATTAAAGGTCGATTGTATTAACTGTATTTATGTGGAACATGGTGACTAAAGAAGGTCCAGAGAAATCCCACCTCTGCCCAGCTGCCAATCTGGGGTCCTTGAGCAGGGCTCTTATCCCTCAATTACAAAATTCTTAGGCCACCATTAGGTTTGTTTGTTTTACCAGTGGTATAATGATCAAATGTATGATCTGCATCCCAGTCTTCGTAAGCTTTAGCATATCTTAGTCGTTACCTTTTGATAAAGTGGTTTCTTGTCTGTTATCGTTCCTCTTAATTTAAATATTCAGCACTGTGGCCTATAGAAGCTGTTTTTCTTTTTTTTGAGGGGTGGAGAGGGGTTATTTATGTTTTGTTTGTTTAATACTGCATTAGAATGTCCAGTTCTGGTTGTATTATTATAAAGCGTCGGTAAAATTCAGTAATACAGTCGATTCCGGTTAATAGGACCACCGGTTATTTTCGCTTATTTGGACCAAAATTTCGCTTAATCGGACCAAAGAACGTGACCGCAAATAAGAAATATGTAATATCCGTGGTTACCAAAGAAACTCTCTGGCATCACTACAACGCTCCTGAGTTTCTCCCCAGCCCTCTACTGCCACCTACAGGTCTTTGGTCTTTCCATTTACTACAAAAAAGCCACAAGTCGCCACTTAGCCACTGCAAAAGCGCGTCAGATCACACTGGATAAGTTCTTCAAACGTTGACT
>JAUZSU010013621.1:0-11037 GCA_034780255.1 Parotocinclus maculicauda
TTCTTTTTTCCTCCCTCCTCAGTAGATTCTTAAGTAGGGACATCTGAGGAACAAGCAATTAAAAAAGTCTGGCCTTAGCTGTATGGGAACACAGATCACATGGGTAAAACAATGCCACGTTTTACTAAAGTTAATATTAGTTTATATAGTCAAATAAGTGTAATCTGACACGTGAAATAAATATTTGCTTTTTGGTAAAACTGCAACTACTAGCGGTAGCACAAAGTAATTTAACACTTTACATTTACTGAAAATGGTTTAGCAGACCATATCCAGTGTGACTTACAGCTGACACAAGCCAGTACTTCAAAGCAAAGCGATTAAGGGCCCTGCTCAAGGGCCCAACAGTGGCACCTTAGCAAGGGGGTTGTTTAAACCCAGCCTGCTGGTCTAAAGTCCAGTACCATAACTGCTAAGCTAAGTTTTCAGGGGTCTAATATCCCCAACTCAGTAAGACAAAGTTCCCTGTCAGACAAGACTCAAGGTGAGTAAACCAGCCACGAGATTTCACTCGTAATCTTCTCAGCAGATATTAAAAGGTTTAATTAGTTGACATTTCAACATTTATTATACAAAGATACAATCTTCTAATCCAAAAAGTTGCGGGTTAAGGCAGCTCGGCAGAGGTGGGATTTGAACCCTGTGGCTTCACCATATATTAACTAACAGAATAACAATACAAAATGATGTGTACTTTAAACTTAATGTGCATAGGCACATGGTGTTAAAAATAAGAGTAGAATCTAGTACTGCCTTTGTCATCAAAGGTAGCTTACGTTGATTTAAAAGCTCAATGTATGTTTCTGCATTAATGCTGCAATCACAGAAATGTAAATGATCTTTTCCAAGGGCACTAACAGAGCCCCATACTATGACAGACTAACATTTGGACTTGCGGATAAACAGGGTGGTCTTTTTTTTGTCGTGTTATTGTTATTCATTTCTTCTAAAAAAGGTAATTCCATAGTTTCCACTGTGTTGTTCAATCCCAGATGCTTGCCAAAGGTTTGCCAAAGTAATATCTTGCACGTGGTTTTATCAGCTACTGATGAATGACTGCTCTTGATGCAGTGTCGTCTGTAGGATCAGAGATCACGAGCGTTCAGCTAGCACTCTTGCCCTTTAAGCACTGAAATTCCTTCAGATGTCTTGAATTGTTTAAAAATATTATGCACTTTCATCTGTTGCCAGTCATAGTTTGAGGTACATTGTTTTTAAACAGTTTAATATTTTTTTTGTTGACAAAGCAGAGACCCTCTGCCCACCTTTGATCCTCACTCATAAAACTCTTTTAAAGCCTCCACAAAGCCTTTTGTGGATACTGTTTTTCTATCAAATGATTATAATAACCTGTTGGAAAGCAATCCATTATTTAGTTGTTTTTTTTTACCACATTACTAGCCCTATATTGCCCCTATCCTAACTTTTTGTTGCAGGCCTGAAATGCAAGTATACTTATTTACTAAAACATGCCGTTGATGAAACAAAACATGAAATATACTAATAATTCATACTGTCTGCAATGAAATAAATGTCAAAAGTAAATGTAGATTTTCTTTTTTTTAATTTGCAGTTTCCATACTGACCCAAATTTTTCTGATTTGGGGTTGCAAATGGGGTTGAAACATATGGATCTGTGATCTTAATCATTACATGTAGTCATTAGTAGCAACAATTTTAGCGTACATTTTGTAATATAAAATGAAATACTACATATACAAAGAGCTGCTCTGTACATTTATATTGATATGGACAATCCATTATAAGCATAAATATCCTAAATTAAAACACTAAACAAAAATTGTTACTTTCCATTCATATACAGGCTGCACCGTATCTAAGCAGAAAGGACACACGGTCACAGGATGGTTCAAGCTAAGTTCACACAACTAAAATAAATCCTGTTGGATTTGTCACACAAAGATCAATCACAGAGTTACTGAAGTTTTACGGGCCTTTCTGAGAGAACTCTTTCTTTCATTTGCTGAGCCACAGTCTGAGGTTTTCTGAGAGGACATGCGCTTTCCCACCCCAGGAGGACTTTTTGTGTTTGAGGAATCACATGACTGACTTGAGGATATATCGTTCTGTGAGGATTGCATATGTTCTTCTTGTACTTGTGAAATAGGGTGTTGGACGGAATCAGACTCGCTTTCGGACTTCTCCTCCTGCTTACATTTCTGCTCGACCTCCGTTTTGCAATCACTACCAGTTTCAGCATTCTGCACGACATCAGATGAGCTGGCCATGTTCTCCTCATTCTCCTGAGACAGGTTCAGCATAGCTCTGTATTTCTGTCAATAGCAATACATCTTACATAATTCCACAAATCCAGAAGATGGTAATATTTAAAAACAATTGTATTTATTCTACTTATTTCATTCTATTTCCAATACATCATTAAACTAAGTGAGCTCAGGCTAAAGATAAACATAAAGAAAAATGCATTTGCCCCCTTTCTGCTTCAGTACAAATCCTCCTCCACAAAGATCTAAACATTTTCGCTAGTGGTTTAAGAATTTTGGCTCCAATATAGTCACCAATCTCATTATTAAGTACACCTCCTCAATTTTTCTTTTCCACCTACCATATAGAAGCACTTTTGTAGTTCTGCAATTACAGACTGTAGTCCAACTGTTTCTCTAAATACTTTGTTAGTTCCCTTTACTCTGTTCTCTAACGGTCAGGACCTCCACAGGACCAGCACAGATCAGGTACTATTTGGGTGGAGGATCATTCTCAGAACTACAGTGACACTGACATGGTGCTGGTGTGTTAGAGTGTGTTGCACTGATGTGAGTGGATTTTTAAACACTGGTTACTAACTCTATTAAAACACATCTACCATACTGCTCATCTTTTGATGCACAGTTTGTGTTAGTCATTCTCTAATCCTTCATCAGTGCTCACAGGATGCTGATGACGATCATGTCACTGTAACACTGAGATTGAACCAGCACCCAAATATAGTGCTACCTATAGTGCACCTCAGAACTCGGCTCTTGATGCATTTTGACTAGAAAATGTGTCTTGGGTCGAAGCGTAAACTTGTATGAGTCAGTGAGTGTATATCTATTCTTATAACTATGCTATTAAATCTATTAATAAACCAATTTAACACTTGTGTTACCTGTAGGTTCTGGTAGTGCATTAGGGACTTGCAGTGAGTCTCCCGTGCTCTGGATTCATAATGGTAGAACTTATGGCAGAGTTTACAGAGGAAGCCAGCTGCTGGCACTACGAAACTGGTCCCTGCAAAAGAGGACAAAAAACATATTTGATCTGTTAAATAACTGTCAGAGTTAGCTTTTCTGTTCCATGATATTATAGCTTTCAATGCTCACCATATTGAGTGTCTGGATCGTACTCTTTTTCATCATTCATCTCCTCTGATACAACCTGTTAAGAATAGCACAACAGAAAGTCACGCAATATGAAACAAACAAAAATTGCAGCATAGATAGTAGGACACTTACCGGTTCAGATACAATATCATCCTCCGCATTTTCATCTTCCTCCTCGTAATCATCCTCACCTTCAAAGCAGCCAATGGCATCTAAAGTTATAAGCTCCTCCATGACTTCAGGTCCTCCTTCTTCTCTTAGCTACAGCAGAACAAAGTACTAATTTATATACAGTCTAATAATAACAAGCAACTCAGCATTGAGGAGCAGGTGGCCCAAAAATCAACAGGCGACTACTACATCTATGCATCAGTTAATGACAGCATTACGTTCTGTGAAACATAACGTTGAACAGACCTTACAAAAGTTACATAGTCTTTTTAGGAAACTGCTATGAAAATATAAAGCGTATCTTTACAAGAAAACTATGTGCAAACGATACTTACATGCGTGAGTGTAACGCTACATCTGTACAAAGCCTAAACTTTTATAACCCTTTTTAATTTTTTTTAAAACTCACAATAATTATAGAAAATACAGCAATGCACTGTTATGACCCTGTCTAGGGGAAACTCGTTACACCTAAGAGGATAATATGACGAACCTGATATTTTCGTTTGATTATAGCCAAAAATGCATTAATAGACATTGTTACAAACAACACAGACGATCAATCAGATGAGAAAATTTATATAGTTATAGGTGAAACAAACAAAAGCAGTACTACTTACAACAGGACAGGCACATACACATTACAAATAAGAGGCAGAAAAGTATACACACAAAAAAAGTAAAAATTCTCTAACCACATCAACCGAATGTGAACAGTCTCTACCATAGAATAAACAGCTGCCAATGAAGGAATGAACTTGGTCAGAGGATTCGAGGTGTGCAAACAAAACCTTCTACATACCATCCTCAAGTGTTGAGACCTGAAGAATTCTTACCCTCACATCAGCATGCATCTGACCAGCCATTGTTTTTCCACTGCTTAGCAAGCAGTACCCAAACTTGAAAGAGCAGGTGTCCCTAATAAAGTGGCCAACTAGTGTAAATCCAGTACAGGCTAAAATGATATCTTACTCAGAGGACAAACAGTGCAGGTCAGCCTACCTCTTCCACACGCTGTTTGTGCTCTGGGGACTTCATGTGTTCCACAAACTTGCGGGGAGTTCTGAAGTGTCGCTCACACACTGTGCAGAATGGCCTCGAGGAGACCTTTGCCATCTGTCACCAAGAAGACGAAATTGGTCAAAAGAGTTTCCATGTGACATTGTTGTAGGTGCAATATGATTTCTTTCTGCTGAATGTTCCTGGTTTATACCTTGTGCTTTTTCGTTCTCCTGTGTTCAATCAGATCACCAGTAAAGTGACACTGGCAGACGTCACACCAGCGTTGTAAGTCCTGGTTATTATCTCTGTATCATGTCATAGGTCAAACACATCACACATCATAACACTCTCTTAATATCACACAGCAATACAACACAACATCAGAAAAAGTTGGAGCAGTATGGTTAAAAAAATAAAGACATTAACATTTACTTTGACGTTAATTTGACTGCAGAAAGCATGAACTAAATGGATATGGTAACCATAAGGCTTTTTATAGCTTATGACATTAATGGATGTGTGTTGAGTTATTTTGAAGGAACATCAAATTTACACTGTTAGATAACCTGTAGACTGACTACTTTACTTTGTATCAAAGTGTTATATCTTCAGTGCTGTACCATGAAAAGATGTAATAAAATATTTACAAAAATGTACTCACTTTTGTAAGATACTATACATGCACTACTGCATAATCTGAAGAAGAAATAGTCCTTGCCTGTGTGTGCTCTGCAGTGTCTGTTGCATTTTGGGCATCAGTGAAGCCAGGCAGGTGTTACTTAGATGCTGAATCTCCATTAGCTTCTGCTGGTGTTCCAGGCTGATCATGTGTGTCTGAAAGTCCTGCAACAATGGACATGTACAGCATATAAAAGAAATGCAAACATATCTTAGGGGTGTGCGATATCTTCTAGAATTTTGTCATACAAATATGTTTATAGGTTGAAGTAAGCCTTGATAAGTCTTACATTGTACTAGCTTCTTCTTGTTAAATTGATATTAATTGTTGCTTACTAATGATCATGTAAATAGCATTGAAGGAAATGTGAATGTAAGATCTTATTTATTTATTTAAAACTGTTACATAAACTGCAGAAGGTTTCATGTATGGCCATGACAAAGATTTATGGTCAAGCAGAACAACCAAGCCATACCTGTACTTGGCAGTGCATTTCATAGGTGAAGTTTGTCATAATAATAAGTTAGTTGTTGAGCTGTCTTTATCGGTAACTGAATTCCAAACAACCTCTATGAGAGTGATGATGAGCCATGTCCAGTAACTGAATCTCCTGCGAAGTTGATGGTGTCTATATTTTGTCTCCTGGTGCAGTTTGTTCGCTCATTTTTAACTTCAGTCATTTGTAGGTAGAATGCCAGCTTGGTGCGTGCATGCTGAAGTATAGTCTGTCCTACCTGGTTATGTGACGCAGCCAATATCGCAGTGAGCGATTAAGATGTGTTTTTGACTGCTTTTTGCGAAGTGAGTGACATATTCGATAATGTCAGCTTGCACAGTTTCAAAATAATAATTCATAATAATTATCGTAGATGATACATATTGTGCACCCCTAATATAATCTTTTTTTTTTTTAAATGTTTCATTTATCGCAACATTTCTAACCAGATGTAAGCCTGTACCTGTTGGTCAGCACAAGAAACATTGCAGATGTAGCAGCAGAATTTGCCTGCACTCGTGCTCTTCTCTTTGGTTGCCGCAGCTGCCGTTTCCTCTGTGCCAGTATTAAAGGCCCGGCTCTCGCTGCTGCGCTGAATGGTTACCTTCAGAGATGTTCCTACACCCTGCACCTACATAACCATCACCATAAACACACACACACCTTATTTAAGATCTAATCAGAATGGTCTGGCACACTGGTGTAATCACTGCATTACCATATTTGTGTATTAAATACTGTTACTGTTGGATTGAATATAGAAAGATCTAGTGCACAGAAAAAAAACAGACTACTGCAAAATTCGGAAAGCATTTGAAATGTGAAATCAAGCAAGGGAACAGATGAGCATTTTTGCACCCTACGCTGTGTGGAGGCAGTACGATGTGCTATTATGATCTGGCCTAAAAGCATTCTGGATCACTTAGTGAGTTTGCATGCACTTAATAATGCATTAAATGCTAAACATCTGATTCTGTCAGTAATCTGATCGACGAGTATATATGCAAAAATTTGAAATATTAGTACCGTAATTAGAAACCTCCATGTTTACATACCTCAGCATCTCATATCTCAGAGAATCAGGATGTGATGTAAACTTCATACTTTGTTAATTAAACAATACAATTCTTAATTTCCTTCAGCATAATTGCATTTTAGAGTCTCCTCAAAAGTGTTTTTAATTAAAGTTTTTAAATTAAAGTTGCATTTAATTTCAGGGCTGTCAGATAATGTTAGAAATTAGCAACAGGTCTATGGAAACAAGTTCAAAACAAGATATGTACTGCATTTTAGAATAATGTAAAAAATAATGTTTAAAAAAAACAACTCACAACCACAGAGACAGATAAAACTGAATAAACTGGAGTATGGAAACACCTGCTGCGATATAGAATGATTGAACTAAAATCCAGGCCTATGATTTCTAAATTTCTTCAGAATATACGGTTTACATGACCACTTGAAGAATCACATAACTGCAGAAATCCGACTGTAATCAGATTAAAGTGCATGTAAAAGCACTCATGGTTAAAATGACATTGCTACTGACTGAAGATTACAGGCTTTGTCATTATTTAAAAGTAAAAAGTGAGCTTAAATCCATCATAAGTTGAAACCTGAAGAGTTTAATACATACTTTATACATCATAGCCTAACCTGCTTAAAACACTTACATTAAATTAAAATGTGCAAATTCATTATCACAAGTGTTGAATACCTTACATAATTTATTGAATGATGTATTAAAAAACAAAAACAAACTGGTAACTGGTTGACTGAGGGCACTGCTGCTCAGCTCAAGTGAGATTTATTTACAGTATATAGCACTTTTTCACAGTGGTGCATTGTCTCAAAGCAGCTTTACAGCATAATATTACCTTAAAAGGCCAATCCCAAAATGAGCAAACTTAGGGCAGCAGTGGAAAGGAAAAAATGAGTGCTGTAAGAAACCTCATTTCTGAGCTGGATGTAAACCAGATGCAGGAAAATACTGTACAACGTATCACTTGCCAAGGGAAAAATCTAAACATCTGCTGATTGCGTATTTATGTGTATTATTGGAATCCCTCATAAAGTCGCAACATCGTAAACCTAACCATAATTAAAGGAGAGCCTGTTTAATTTTGTACCTCTGCTGTCCTGCTCTGCTCTAGATCCTCATCATCTTCTGCCGATGGGCCTTCATCCTCTGCATGAACAACACAGGGAACACGTGTAATCAGCACAAACAGCAATGTAATGCAAGGTAACTGCATGTCCAGTTAAAACAAACTGGATCCTGTTGATCTGTGGTTGTCAACAAACACCTATAAACCTATGCACTGCTTGTGGCAGTGGTTGGAGGGTTCAAGGTGGTTGGCGAACTACAGACCAGAGGGTTGCTTCTGGTTAGGTCCGTGCCTCTTAAATGCGTTGCTGATATACACTGAATAGCCTCTTTAAACCCAGCCTGTTAGACCTACTTTGGCCTTAGAACCTCAGCAATATCAGCATGGCATAGATTCTAAATGATGTTGACAAAGTTCTGCAGGAATATTGACATATGTGACGGGAGCCATTCTTAACAGCCTGTTCTGTCTCCTCTCAAAGGCTCAATAGGATTAAGGTCTGGGGACTGTAAAGGCCAGAGAAGGAAGGAAAACATAATTAATGACAATACAACCCCCACACCATTACTGCACCAAAATCATCTTGAACTGCTGACACCTGACAGGAAGGGTTCATCGATTTATGTTGCTTGCAACCAAACACACAGGGAGGACATGTAAACTCCACACAGGCCAAGGTCAGAGACCTCTAGAGCTGTGGCAAAATTAGACAAATGGCCATCACAAATTCCCTTTGAATCTGTACCTGTTGTTTTTTGCTCTTCCTCATCATCTCCACTTCTGGAATCTTCCTCTACATTCTCAGCTCTGTGGAAAATTTAGGAGTTCGGTTGAAGATCACAATTTTTCAATATCTTACTGTGTTCCATCGTCGAGCTTGTTCTTGATGGATTCATTACTGAAAGCACTGTACTAAGTTTAAGAACAATAATACCCTGGATTCTTCTGCTTTTTCACAGGAGGTTCGGTTTGCTCAGAGGTCGAGGCCTGACATTTCTCTGCAGGTGCTTCAGACTTATTTTCTGTTTAAACAAACAAAAAAAACCTCTCGAATAAATCAGTGCAATCATGAGTCACAAATTGGTGCCATCAGACCTGGTACTCACCTGCTGTTGGCATTTTCATGTCTGCTTTGCTCATTTCTCCGTTTGTTTTGACCACTGCTATGTTGCCATTGCCCCTTTTTCTTTGAGTGTTAAAAGATACTCCCCTCTGAAATATATACAGTTCAAGCAACAAGTTATTGCCACACTTTACGTATCCTTAATATTGCAGAACGATGGTTATTAAAGAATAACGATTCATTGTCACTACAGCTGCATTATATTTATTAAGGGGTTGCTGTCAAAGCACTTGAGGACGCTCCCCTGTCCAGCCACCACTCCCTCAGATACAGCCTAGCAATTACAATACTGCACAAGAGGAGTGTTATGATGCAAAACCGAGATGGTGTTCATCGTCAAGATGTTGCGATGTTAATTGAGATATGCGTGTTCTCTTTATGACATCTAATGTGGCTGCATTTTTGAACACTAGAGGGTACAATCATAAGTCAGATACAGCAGAACGGAAGACATCTGTATCTGACTTATGACTGTGCCCTCTAGTGTTCAAAAAAGATACGTTGAGATACTTGAATAAGGCTTTTCACACACAATTGATACAACAAAAAGTTGTTTAATAGACTGAACATGATAACAGGGTGTCAATAATTAAGCTCTTCAATAAAAACAGATATTTGATATTTACACAGTGAGCTTGTTTACTTATTTTCAGGTTAAGATAGCACTTAAAAGTATTTTATTATATGTATAATAGATCATGTGTGTTGTTCAGAAATACACTTCAGAAATAAAAAGGGATGTATTTTAATGAATACAAAATGACACCAGTTAACCTTACACGCACGTCTTTGGATTGTTGAAGGAGAATAATGGGACTAAATAAATAAGGACAAAAAAAGAACTATTTACATTATGTATAAATGAACAAACAAAAAGTGATTGCATTTGACCTATTACGGTGGAATTTGAAATTGCATCTCCAGAAATTGCACATTGACCCATTGGGATTGGTGAATGCTAAATGCTAAATGCTAGATCGACTCATTTGAAATTAAATAGGAAATTTCACATATTATATTATATAATCCGTATATTTATCTAAGTCTACTATAGCAGAGTCACTGTGATGCTGAGATAATCACCTTGTTCACATAATGTCCATGCGGACGAAGCTGATGTCCAGACATAAAACCCATATGTGGGTTCCTCAAAGGTGTACCAATGGGAGCTGGTCCAAGAAGCGACTGTCCTTTCACTCCTGGAGGTAAAAATGGTGGTGGAAACCGCTTCCCTCCACCCCCCTGCATTCCTTAAACATTTCAAGAAGACTACATTTAAAAAAAAAACTAAGCAAAGACAGCATGATTAAAAACAAACTGAAGGAACATTTTTTTACCTGGCATTCGCTGCATGACCATTGCTTGGGGCATCACAGGGTAGGGACCGAGAAGTCCCTGTGAACCGGATGAGCCTGGTTTACCAACGTGTGAGGGAGGTGAAGGTCCTGAAGGTCTGCTTTGCATTCTGTAAATCAGTGATCAATATGCTTAACAATAGCCCTTTAAGAAAGTTGAGAGTCTAGAGGTTAAATAATTTGAGTTACGATTTGCATATGAAATACACTGCTCACAAAAATTAGAGGCTATTTAATTCATTTTAAAATTAATTCATTTCATAATGAAATAGCCCCTAATTTTTGTAAGCAGTGTATATTAAGGGATGTGTCTCTTTGCAGAAATTATATTTAGTCACATGGATGCGTCAAAGTACCAATTTGTTCCATTAAAAATAGACATATTTAACAAAACTAAAGTTTGTAGTGTATTCATCTGTCTCTAAACAGTACGCACGATTTTAGGCCTATATGTCACATGGATGTGTCACAGTAGCAAGTTGTTATTTAAAAAAATACTACATTCATATTTAGAATGACTACACTTCCAAAAATATACATCAGTTAAAACAAAGGGAAGTTGTCATGGTATCGATTTTCACATCATCTCTGTTCTTCAGTAGTTTAACTCATTTTAAAACAAGTTTATCTTTGTGAAGCGAAGGAGCATGGACAGGATCAGACTGTCTTCGTTTTCATTTGGAAATACAGTCGATTCCGGTTAATCGGACCACATCGGGATGCGATGGTTTTGGTCCTAATAACCGGCTGGTCCGATTA
>JAUZSU010013632.1:0-11037 GCA_034780255.1 Parotocinclus maculicauda
GGGTCATTGATTAAGGGGTTTTGATTAGGGGGTAATTGATTAGGGGGTAATTGATTAAGGAGTATTTGATTAAGGAGTATTTGATTAGGGGGTAATTGATTAGGGGGTAATTGATAAGGGGGTAATTCATTAAGGAGTAATTAATAAGGGGGTAATTGATTAAGGGGTAATTGATTTAGGGGGGTATTGATTAAGGAATATGTGATTAAGGAGTATTTGATTAAGGAGTAATTGATTAGGGGGTAATTGATTAGGGGCTAATTGATTAGGGGGTAATTGATAAGGGGGTAATTGATTAGGGGGTAATTGATTAGGGGGTAATTGATAAGGGGGTAATTGATAAGGGGGTAATTGATTAGGGGGTAATTGATAAGGGGGTAATTTTTGTGGGATGTATATTAACAGATACACACCTCACACAGACTTTAGAAATGGACGGCTGGTAACAGGACACCTGCAGAGTGCCCGGACAGTGCCATCAGCAGATTATCTTCTAAACTTAGCTCCCAAACACACCTGCTTCCTGTTCCTCCTCCCAGAATCTGGAGGAACGCTCGATTTAAATCTAGAATCTCAGTTTTTCATTTGTAATATATTTTCCCTTCCACATATCATCAGCAGAAGAAAGGATCTTCAGCTGTATAAAACTTAAAAACCAGTGGGTACAGTTGAGCTCAGTTCAGCTCATCACCCTTAACTAGCAGGATGGTAGGGTCTGTAGGGTCTGTAGGTTCTGTAGGGTCTGTAGGGTCTGTAGGTTCTGTAGGGTCTGTAGGGTCCTGAGTTCAGAAGAACAAAGGGTGGGCGCTTTGTGGTCTCCAGCACATACCTGCAGTCCAGAGAGGATTAGGGAACGGCCTTCTGTTCCTCAAAAAACAAAGGTTTCCGTTGGTGATTCCCTGTTTTTCCAGATTGGTTCGAGTTTTAGAGGCACATTACGGTCGGTGTCCCTGGTTTACAGTTTCATTTGCTGTTTCCCTCTTTGTCATTATTGTGTTTACAGCTTTATCGTTGGTGTTTGTGCAGCTTTTATGATGTTTTTCCCAGCTTTGCAGCTTTAGGTTTCTCAGTTTGATACTTTAAAGTTGGTGTTTCATAAGGTTTACAGTTGGAGTGTCCCAGGAGTTATGGTTGGTTTCTCACTGTTTACACCAATGGCTGGTTAGTTGGTGGGTACAGCTTTACTGCTGGTGCTCTTAGTATTTCTCTAACCTTAAGGCTATTGCTATCCTGGTTTTCATTGGTGTTTATGGGGTTTTGCATTTGGTGTTTGTGTAGCTTTACAGTTGGTGTTTATGCAGCTTTAAGTTGGTGTTTGTGTAGCTTTACATTTGGTGTTTATGGGGTTTTACAGTTGGTGTTTATTGGGTTTTACAGTTGGTGTTTATGGGGTTTTACAGTTTGTGTTTATGTAGCTTTACAGTTTGTGTTTATGTAGCTTTACAGTTGGTGTTTATAGGGTTTACAGTTGGTGTTTTATGTAGCTTTACAGTTTGTGTTTATGCAGCTTTACAGTTGGTGTTTATGGGGTTTTACAGTTGGTGTTTATGGGGTTTTACAGTTGGTGTTTATGGGGTTTTACAGTTTGTGTTTATGTAGCTTTACAGTTGGTGTTTATAGGGTTTTGCAGTATGGTTATATGGTATATGATAATATGGTTGGTATTTCCCTGGCATTAGATTTGTTTCTCAAGCTTTATGGTTTGTTTTACCCTGAGTTTCTTTGTTGTATCTCCGGCTTTACAGCTGGTGTTTCCTTGGTTTATGGCTGGTGTTTCTCTAGTTTTATGTTTAGTGTTTTCCTGGTTTTCTTTACAGCCAGTCTGTTACTGTATTTACAGTTTAATTTGGTGTTTTTAAAGCTGTATGGTAGTTGTTTCCTAGACTTTATGATTGGTGTTTCTATAGCTGTACAGCTGGTCTGTCCAAAGTGTTTTCCTGGTTTGCACTGACGTTTCCCTGGAGAACTTTGGTAGGGTCGTATGATGTGATCTGAGCCAGTGGTGCCCCCACGTTACAGTATTTGTTATATATAAACGGTATTGTTTCTTCTGTCTGTAAGTCAGCGCCTCTCTTTTCTCTTCTCAGTAAATAAATGTAAATTGCGTCTCATGATAAGAGCTCTGGGCGGTGTAAGTGAAAGTGTTTTTAATGAAATGCGTATTGTTTGGTCTCAGTAGGAGACTCTCAGTAACTGGTAGAATAATAATAAGTTAAGTGTGGTGTTTATTCCACCAGCTGCAGCTCGGAGTTATTAAACATCCTCTTCGAGCCTTAAGAGCCAAAGCTAAAGTTATTTTCTATATTTAATATTGTTTGGAACTCAAACAATGCTTTATTTAGAAACGAGAGAAATCCACCGATCATACGGCTTACAGTCAGTTAAAAAAAACACAGAGCAGATATTTCTTTTACATTTAAAGCGGCTTTTGGTCGTGGTTTCAGAATCATAACGGCTTATAGACAGAATGAAGGAGACACACAGTCTGGACCAGCCAGCGCAACGATCACGCCAAGTCCTTAAACAATGATGCCGGCCGGCCGCTGGTGCCACGGCTTACACACAAGCGTCCAATCGTACCCTCGATCTTTCACTTCAGCAGGAACCCAGCCCGGCGCTGATTGGCTAGGAAATGACACCTGACCCGTCACTTCCCGGGGAAAGTCTGTTTACTTCTGGGACGTATTCATTGACCAAGATGCCAAATAAAACAATACAACATCATCCTACAAACGTATTTATTAGGGATGGGGCTTGGGGTTTCATTAAATCAGAAGACCTTGTGTCACACAGGGTGTCACACAGTGACCTGCTTATTTCCTAAAATCTATTTGCTGATACACCTACGTTCTCTAACCTTCCAATGGTTAATTGGGCTCTCCAAATTGGCCCTGTATAAACTAGGTGACTGGTATTGACTTATGTCATGAAAAGCTGCTACTGATGATGAGAAGTTAAATAAACAAATAAACAAACGGAACAAACTCGCCCTCCTTCCTGCTTCTTGAGCTGATTTATGAGAATTAGGTTCCCGTTACAGAAACGTGAACTTTAAGAGTTTGGTTTGTTAAAGGCAGCACATAAGTGCTAGGTGGTAACTAAAGTGAGACTGAACATATAAAATGATATATATTAGAGTGTAATAGCTGTGATTAAGGGTGCAAATACTTATGACTAAAGCTCATTTAGATGTTAATTAAGTATTTATGGTTAAGTGTCTGAATATTAATGTTAAACAGTCATTTACATGTATATATATATTTATTTATATGGATATGGATTATTAGCTGTCCCAATATTTATGGTTTTGTCGTAATTCAATTCAATTTAATTCAAATTTATTTTTATAGCACTTTTTTATAACGGAGCATTGTCTCAGCAGCTTTTGTAATATTATATGATCTTAAAGGGCCAATCCCAAATGGAGCAAGCCTAGGGCGACAGTGGCAAGGAAAATCTCCCTGAATATAGAAGGAAGAAACTTTGGTGAGGAACCAAGACTTAAAATTGGACCCGACCTCCATGGGTGGCCTAGATGTTAAAAGTAGATTAAATTATAGCAAAATTAGGTAAATAACTATTTAAATCAATAACAAATCAATAATTAAATGTAAATTATAAAATGAGTCCTTAGTGGAAAATCCTTGGAAGCACATCGTCTCCCAATGTCCAAACGATGGAGGGAGTTCCTGCACTCTGGTGGGACTGGGTAATTCCAAGAGGGCTTGCAAGGCTGTTGCTACGTGGTTGCTAAGTGATTGCTAGGCTGTTTAAGCTGTGTTAGGGATGCAAATACGTTTAATTTAAGCTAATTTCTGGATAAATATGCCTAAGTGTCATTAACTGTCCAGATATTTGTGGCTCATGGCTGCTATGTGATCGCTACATGGGTGGTTGCCATATGGTTGCTATGCGATTGCTAGGATGTTGCTATGTGGTGAATTGGTAAGTGGTTACTGTTAGGTTGCTATACTGTTGCTATGAGGTTCGTTACATGGTTGCCATATGCGTCCCATATGGTTGATACGTGGTTGCTAGGTGGTTGCTAGGCTGTTGCTAGGTGGTTGCTAGGTGGTTGCCAGGCTTTTTCCAGATTATTAAACGTATAGGTATATACAGCTAAGGATGATGAGCTGTCCTAATATTTTTGGCTCCATTATCTGTAACTGAGTTTAATCCCTGTTTATTATTTTTGTTTTATAATTCTCTCTCTTTCTGGTCAGATTCGAACCCGATCTGTGAGCTGAAGGGGATTTATGGAGCTCCAGACGAGCTGGTGACTGTAGATAAGATAACAGAGAGCTGCTCGACCAACTTCATCAGCAGCGAAGGGAAAGAGGTGCACATTCTCAACGTGCAGGCCACACCAGAGGTACGTCCACGTCCCAAAACGATTCACAAGTGGTACTGAAATCCAAATTAAAACAGCTAGAAAATCAGAATCAAAATATTACATCAAAATTTAGAGGGCACACATCACAGCCGCTCCGTAAAAAAAGCAAAGTTTAACGAAAGGACGTCACGATACGATCATAGTGTTATACATTGTGATATTTCAGATTACATTGGGATTAGACCCAACATTCATTCCACATGGCACATCTGAGCACGAAAACAAAACACAAGGTAGTTATACTGCATCAGCGAGGTCACTCAGCTCTCTTTAGAGGACCATAGACACGGACGGTCAACGGGCAGAATAAAACACCGGGCAGAGAGGGGAAGCATTTAGGGATCATGAACACCTGTGACCCAGTGATGCACGGGACCCCGATGCGACCCTAGCTGGGATAAACGGGGCCAAAACACAAAGTCAAAACAAAGCAGATCACTTATGTAGCTAAGGGGCGCAATGGAGGGTCAGAAGGGGGCACGGGGGTAGAGGTGCTGCTCTAGTGGAGCCATAACACCGAAATCTACCTCCTGACCCTGGTGTTATACGGCCCACCAAAATAATGGTCTTCCTTACTTTATTGGTTTAACTTGATTTATTTTAATTGCCTCTTGGTTTACTTCTATTCTATTCTGTTCTATTCTATTCTGTTCTATTCTATTACTTATTTCTTTATAAACTTTATTGTTTTCCCTATTATATCTTCTTTTTTTGCTCTTTTTAAAATGGTCTTTATTTTTCTATTTCCATAATTTTTACTCGTCTGTATCACTTTTTTTGCTTTTCTTTTGTTTCTGTCTTTTTTCTCTCTCTGTTATTTGGTTTTGAATCAGTTTGAGAGATTTTATTAGGATTATTTTATTTTATTAGGATTGTTTTACTTTATTAGGATTATTTTACTTTATTAGGATTGATTTATTTTATTAGGATTTATTTATTAGGATTATTTTACTATATTAGGATTGTTTTATTTTATTAGGATTTTTTTAGTAGGATTATTTGACTTTATTAGGATTGTTTTACTTTATTATGATTTTTTAGTTTTATTATGATTTTTTTATTTTATTAGGATTATTTTACCTTATTAGGATTATTTTATTTGATTAGGTTTATTTTACTTTATTAGGATTGTTTTATTTTATTAGGATTTTTAAAATTAAGATTATTTTACTTTATTAGGATTTTTTTATTAGGATTATTTTATTTTATTACTATTGTTTTACTTTATTAGGATTTTTTTTATTAATTGGGATTATTAAATTTTATTAGGATTGATTTACTTTATTAGAATTTTAAAATTTTATTAGGATTATTTTATTTTATAAGAATTATTTTATTTTATTAGGATAGTTTTACTTTATTAGGATTTTTTTATTTTAGCAGGATAATTAAAAAAAATGTATTAAGATTGTTTTACTTTATTAGGATTTTTATTTTATTTTATTAGGGTTATTTTTTATCAGGATTTTATTTTATTTTATTAGGATTGCTTTATTTCATTAGGATTATTTTAGTTAATCAGGATAATTTTACTTTATTAGGATTATTTTATTTGATTAAGAATGTTTTATTTTATTAGAATTATTTTACTTTATTATAATATTTTTATTTTATTTAATTAAGATTATTTATTTGATTAAGAATGGTTTATCTTGGAATTATTTACTTTATTAGGATTTTTTATGTTGTTAGGATTGTTTTACTTTATTAGTATTATACTATTTTATTAGTGTTAGACAACATTTAAATCTCTCTCTTATAAAAAAACTCCCTCACATTTTTGATTCCTGTAGGTGTAGAAATGATGCCTGAATAATTAATAAGAGGTCATGTGACTAATTTAATGAGTATAATCCACAACATCCTACCGAGTCGTTTATTTTATTTCGATAATGTTTGGCGCACTGGAGGAAGCGACCACATTGTTTAGGGTAGAGAGAGAAACTAAAGGGCGGCGCGTTCGACCTCCATTGATGTCACTTTTTGGCCCTGAGCCGAGACCCAGACTCAGAGCGGTGGAGCCGACTCGGCTTAGGGGGAGAACCAAAGAATAACGGGAAACAGTTATGCATCAGCAAAACCTTGGAAAAAAGTGCAGTCGAGAAAAAAAAGAAAAACAATCCTATCTTGAAAGCACAGGAACAAAAATAGCAAGGGCGACTGCTCGGGCAGCGGGAGGTACATTGTTCAGTCAAACGAAAAGAGAGAGAGAGAGAAGTGATTTTCTTTAAAGGAATCTATAAATACAGACACACAGAAAGATCATCATTAATTAGTATTATTTATTGATTAGGAGTTCAGACTGATGATTAATTAAGGAGCAATAATTATACCTATAACAGGACTGGGGGGGGGGAGGGGGTAGTGGTGAGTCCCTCTGGAAAGAACAATCAGTGAGTTGGATTGGGATTAAAAAATTAAAATCATATAAAAAATATAAAAAATATACAAATAAAATAAACAAAAACAGAGACGAATATTATAAAGCTCGTAGAACCTGCCGTCTCACCTCACTTAAGAACATTCAGGGAGTTTTGCCTTGCCGCTGTCTCCCCAGGCTTGGTAAATCATTTTAAAGCTACTCTGAGACCTTTGAGGTCATGCTCCATTATAAAAGCACTTTAGATATTTAAATTTTAATTTAATTTATACCTCTCCATCGATATTTCTAACACGTTTTGGGTCGTGCCTTGTGCCCTAAAGCCACCAGTCAACTCACAACTGAACAATTACTTCAAGGTTATTTTTATTCAAAATAAAATCAGCGTTAGATCAGAAATAACTCTTTAGATTAGACGCTTTTGGTTGTAATATATAGCCTGGGCGTGGCATGTCAATATTGATCAGATTTCCAGAGTTTTTTAACCTATTTTTTTGTACATCTGTGAGGTTCAGAGCACAGAACAATCCCTGGGTTAATGCCAGGCTGTGGTCGGGCAGGACGGGGCGCTGGTACCTTCTGGCTTCGGCCTCGCTCCAATCAAGCTCTGGAAGTCCTGGGGCTTGAACTCATGACCCTGTGGATAGATTGGGTACTTTCACACCCAGATGATCTTCTGATAAAGACGTTTTGAGGGGAGTTTCTGGGTCGAGTCTGTTAGACTGCTGGTTATTTTTAACTCTTACAAGCCTTTGTTTATTTTTGCTTTTACTTTTAGAGAGTATTAAACCTTTAAATTCAACAAGGTGCTTTTACTTTACATTAAAATGTTCTGAGGGATTAAATATGTAGGTAATATTCAATATATTCAATAAATTAATAAGGATGAGTTACCTGATGTTACCTGCTCGCTGTTGGTCTGAAACTGTTACATACCAAAAAATACCCCCAAAATATACAGACAGGATTTTAAGGCTTAAAACTATTTAAGCTAGAGGAGACAGACGTTTTTATTTATTTATTAATACAAAAAAATCACAGCAAACAACAAGAAAACAGACAAATATTTATTGCATTAATGCAAATAATAATAATAATAATAATAATAATAATATTATTTATTTTATTTTAATTATTATTATTATTATTATTATTGTTATTAATAATAATAATAATAATAATAATAATATTTAAAATAAAATAAATATTATTATTATTATTATTATTATTTACATATTTATATATGTATTATATTTAATAATAATAATAATAATAATAATAATAATAATAACATTTAGTCTTAGGAAAAAGTTGTTGGTAAAAGGTAAACTAGAAATTAAAATAAAAAGCAACATAATATATATTATTAAATATAATACATATATAAATATGCATACATATAAATATATAATATATATTAAATGTAAATGTAAAATAATACTTAAATAGAATAAAATAAATAATAAAAGTAGCATTAAAGGTCAGTGAATTAAAAAAAGAAAAGAAAAAGAAAAAACTGTATATATTCTCAGAATACATCAGGTATAGGTTATTTTATTAAGATATAATATAAAATAATATAAAATAATATAATATCCATTATTATTATAATATCCATTAAAATGTTTTTTCTGTGTATATATAATAAAATAATAATTAAAATAATAGTAACACAATTAAAAAATAATTTTTTATAAATATTATTCCACATACCACTCTCATAATCTCTTTTTAAGTTTAAATCACGATTCTCACTGTTTACCTTTTAGATTTCTGTTTTCACCCAAACTCCTCAATGAAAAAGTAACGTCACTGGGCTGAGCCCTCGGACCGACCACCATACCCGTGTTCCTGACCAATCAGAGGCCCTGAGCTACACACAGACATCTAAATTAATGAGAGGAACCGTACTGTAAGCCCAGGATGTTCCTCTTTTATTGTCCGGTTATAAAACCGACACCACATTTTAATCTAAGAATTATAAACCCTTCTGTAACAGCTCAGTCATTCAGTCCCACCCCGGTTTGGGATAGTACCTGCCCTAAAGTCGTATCCTCACTGAGAGTAAAAGCCCCTGATCAAACGTACAAACTGGTTCTGAGAGACCCTTTTTATTTCTTTCTGTTTCGAGCTTCTCTGTCACAACCGGCCTCCTGCGAGACTAATTAAACACGAGCCGGCCTTCCAGCGCCGAGATAAGTCAGAACGCTCGCTGACGGGCCGTCTGAAATAAAAACGGGGCCTATCAAAAACCGAGGGCCCGTGGGATCGTTTGAGCCCAGATTAAAAGCTGTCGCTGCAGACGAACGCGATCCGTCTTTTGTACGTTTTGTTTTTCCGCTGAACGTCCGTTACGCATACGGTGCACGTAATTGAGATTTATGCACACACACACACACACACACACACACACACACACACACACAGCTCCATATTTTGTTATTTCATCGCCTGCTTTCTCGTTCTGCTCTAAAACTCAGATTACGTACCGTTCATCCCGGTGCTCCAACAGCGGCTTGGGGAATATTTTATGCGACCATTCTGACAAAAGTCAAACACTTTCTTATAGATTGAAATTGTGTGTGTGTGTGTGTGTGTTTGTGTGTGTGTATGTGTGTGTGTGTGTGTGAGACTATATCCTGACCATCTACCCTTTAATAGTCTGTTTAAAACTTGTTTTTTGTCGCTGGAGTTTTAACAAGAGAGGCTAATAAAGTGACGTTCACCATTTGGTGTGTAGGATATACAGTTATACAGCTGTTCTAGGGATTATATTACTTGTATGTGTTCAAAGGATGTGCATTAGGTCAATTGGTCGCTCTAAATTGCGACGTGCGTCTTGTGATTCGGATTTGTGAATCGCTGAACTTTAAATCCGAAGCTTATTGTCTGAAGCCTGGCATGATTCTGTCCTTTAACCTTCGACGATGAGAGCGTAGTGTAGTGTAACCGTGGCTTTACACACCATAACCACCCCTGGTAACACACACACACACACACACACACAGTAACGCCTCTGAACGTACAGTAAAACCCCACGAGGTAAACGTGGTCACACAGCAGGTCTCGAACCTTGCTCTCTAAAGCTGTCAGGTGGCAGCACCAGGCACCGTACCCCTTTTTTCCAGCCGAGTGTTAGTAACGCTGTGCATTCGGATCATCAGACTCGATTAGCACGAGTACAAAGAGTTTGGGAGTAAATAAATGATGAAAGTGGAGCTCCTTTTATAAATACTTTCATCATCATAAATTTATGATGCCGTCCTGATGTAAGTACGGGCAACCTAATAACTAACTGCGGGCACCAGGCGGCACGGAGCAGGCACGAGGATTAGGAGCTCAAATACTCCTCAAACACTGATTAAATCAACCCAAGTCCCTTGGTCGTGTATCACAGAGCAGCAGGTGGAATAAGAAAGGGAGGTCATTTCTGTACCTACTTATTATTAACACGTAATATTTAACGATTTGCCATCATTGATTCACCAAATTGTTCTCTATTGTAGATCGACACAAATCCTGTCCCCATCGGGGCCCGAGAGGCGACAGGAGTCTCCAGATGGGCGTGTTTACTCAGTGGTTAGCACAGATTAGGAACGGATTTGGCAAACCGTCCCCAGATCTGGAAAACGGACAAACCGAGGCCTCTGTGGAATCCGGGTCCACGTTTAGACGCCGTCGCAGGACGATAAGTTCATAATAAAAGCTTGATAAGGGAAAGTGTAGTGCCGTAGTGTAGACAGGGGACATCCCGTCTCTCTGTCTCTCCGTCTCTCGCCTGGGGACACAGCGAGTCGCCAGAGGGGCCCGATTGTTTACGCCTGGTGACGCGAGAAGCTCGTCCTGTTTTTATCTGGCCGTTTCTGATAACGCTCTGCCTACACTGGGTCCGATTCGGGTTCGGGTTAGCCCAGCTCGAACCGTATAAACACAGCCCAGGTTTGTAACTTTTCATTTATTTATTTATTTTTGCTTTATTACAGAATCCGTATCCAATTATACGTGTGACCACGTCTGCTCCGTCCATCCTGATCTTCACCAGCACCTCGACTTACATCAAAACAATCTTCGTGCAGATCACAAGCAACAACACACAGCTTTATGTAAGTATTAGAAACGTTACAAACAACACACACATTCCGTCTAAAAAGATTTCTAATCCTAGTCCACCGTTTCCATGGTGACGGTCCACCCTAGACACCTCAGAGCCCAGAGAAGTGGGCGGAGCTTGTGGGCGTGGTTATAACACGAGTTGTTTTTTGTA
>JAUZSU010013643.1:0-11036 GCA_034780255.1 Parotocinclus maculicauda
AAGGGCCTTGCTCAAGGACCCAACTGTGGCAGCTTGGCAGAGGTGGGATTTGAACCTTGGACCTTCTGGTTCAGAGTTCAGTGCCTTAACCGCTAGGCTGGTGTATTAAGTATTTATTTATGTACTCATTCTTTAAGCTTTGTAAAAAAATTATTTAAAAAAAAATCAGCAACTTGGAATTCTAAATAGTCATTTTTAACCTCTGCACGTTCTTTCTTGAAAGTGGGAAAACATGGACGCTTCCAAAAAACGTGGCACCAAACCTTAACCGGGTGGTTTGGAGGTAGACTTTATCTGAAGTAAATACTACAATAGTTTTATTTAAAATAGAGAATGAGTACTATATTATATAACTATATTACTGTTTGATTGGTTGATGGTATGTTAACTGCTCAAACATTCTGATTAGGTATTCCTAGGTCAGGGGAAATTTTCCATAATTTTTTTATTACTCCTGATCATTCACTTTATTATTTTATATCATATGTTGGTTGTGAAGTTTAGAACTTTAGTCAAATGCACTAGATGTTTATGAGGAGTGGGGTAGTAGCTTTGCAAGACCTAATATAAAAAAAACAAGTATTTGAGATTTGCACTACTTGCTTTACTTTTAACAGTTTTTGTGTCAAATATACTTGACATAGGTGCTGTTTCCGAAATGTTTAGTTTAGACATGCTTAAAATATACACATCATTCATGCTCATAATTAAGTGGCTCACTAACAGGAAGGGTCCTTAGACCTGTTAGACCTCTTGGACCTCTTGGTAAGTGTATGTCTAGGAGGTTCTTGAGTAGAGAACATAATGGGTACAGACATTAAATATTACATTTAGGAGGAAATTCTCATTCCAATTTCCGTTTAGCTTGCCATCATGCTACATGAAATTGATTAACTTAAAAAAAAGTAAAATACATGCACACAACCTGATTGTTAAGATGACCAAGATAATACTTACTGTTTCCTACCTTACAGACACTAAATTCACATTCTTGTTTCTACACCCTCGGTATTGGCCCTTCTTTAAACATATGCAGTGGTTTATAAATGACAAGCACTCCGGATATCTGATTAGCTCCCTTGTGGTCAGGACCACTACTAGATGCCAGCTCTGTACTGCTGCCTCTGACCAGAATGGACGGTAAAGGTCTATAGTGCAAGCTAACTTGTCATGCTTGTGAAAACTGTTTCCTAGATTCTTTTGTTGGCTAATAAGTCCACAATTTCATTACACATGTAGGGCAGTGAATAAAAATGTGGGCAATGCAGTTGTTCACTTATGAGACACCATCCTAATAAGAAAGATAGAAACCAATGTATGATAATCTGTTACAACGAGAAATAAGAGGAAAAAAATGATAAGTAAAAAGTCAGAGTGATTGTAAAATACAGTGGACCCTCTGAATTCAAACGTCTCTTCACTCAAATATTTCATACACTGGACTGTCTGTTCACAAAAATTGTGAATTTGAACATAGGCACCCTAAATAAATGATGCCAACTCAATGATGCCATCTTTCAAAAATGCCCAGTCCAGTCAGCGGATACAATGTATCAATGCAGTATGACAATTGCCATAAAACCCAAAAGAAGTGTGGAATAATGGACGCTAACAAAGTAGCAAATTCTTAAATAAGTAAGGTTAAGGAATTAATATGAAATTTATATGGGCTAAATAATTTGGATGATTCTTTCTGTAAAAAACAGAGAGAAGGATATTTGTTCCATCCAGGGGCTCTGAGAGAGACAAACTGGTGCCTGTGACGCATGAACATTGTAAAACATAAACGTGACAATGTTAATCTATATTCATAGACTAAATTGTTGTTCTAAAAGCCAATTCATGTTTTCAAGACCAAACTAAAATATTGTGAATCAGGGGGTCCAGACAACCTTGGGCCAGATACTGTGTTTCTATGCCGGTAACCATGGAAAATTAGATACATTCTGAACAGGTGTTTAAAGTAATAAATGTATGACACCTGTTGGTCAAATATAATTTGTGTTTTAGATTGTAGGAATTAAATTAATTGGTAGAGCATTCTCCTGAGGGATGCACTTAGATTTTATCAGAGGTCTTTAAAATAGGGCCCCAGAGTCCAGAAGAATGGGATTCCTCATATGTTGGTTTGACTCATGAATTTAACCAAATAAATGGATCTCTTCAGATTTCAGACTCAGCCTCAAATATTGGGTAAAAATTGTTCTGTCAGCCTGGCAAACCCCACAACAAAAGAAAAAGTCTTATCATAGCAATTTAATGCACACTGCTTACAAAAATTAGGGGACATATCATTATCGGTTATTTCATTTCGAAATAGCCCTTTATTTTTGTGAGCTGTATATATTACATAATATTATTTTATTATGTATATCAGTCTACTGATGCGATTTCTTGGTGCCACTGTCCCAGTGATTAGACGTGTCTCAGTGGCTATAAAGTTTTTCCCTTTGCTTTATGCACATTTGCTTTTCATTATTAATTACATATAAATTTAGGCATAAAGGAAAACAACCATTTGATGGTTCGGAACCGATAAATCTCTTATGCATTACTTCTTATGGGGACTCAATTAAGTTTGAATTCTAAGGTTCCACTGAATGCAAGTTTTATGAACTGAAGTAAACAAGTAACTTTTAAGCATATTCTGAGGAAAACGCGCACATTTAAGTTGTTTCTGAAGAAATAAAGGAAAATTAAGCGTTTACTTGAGTTCGGGAAATAGAAGCACCATCTCAGTTTGAGTTTGTAAATGCCATTTTAGGCAACTTAGGTGACATTTGAAATCCTCTTGAATAAAAATAAATCTCTCTTATTTACTCATATAGGAATAAACACACGTGCATATACAATAATAGACAATCCTCCCTGTTTAGGCCTCTTAAAGCTAATTTTGCCTCTGGTGCTCCCCCCAGCAATTGGTTTTAACCTACAGTGCTCTCTGGTGGCTAAAACCATTGGCTTGCCAGACCAAACCCAATGTCATGTGACACTTATGTTAATTAGTGCTGTAATTTACTTAATTTACCCACAGCTGGACATGACCCATTTGTTTACCCATTGTCTAATTACTTAGTAGCTTTCTACATTAACTGCTTGCACAATTCACTATAAAATCCAAAAGAATGGTGTCAGTTTCCTCAAGAGGCGTTAAATTGGACTTTGTTTTAAGACTTGTACATTCCACATTGTTAGCATACACTTAGTGAATCTATCAATTTAACTGAATTCAACGATGGAAGAGCTGTAGGAGAAACCACCATGGTTCAATGGCTTACCACTAGGAAACAGCAGAAATCAATCAGAGCCTCATTTGATCAGAGACTTAATAGCTGTGTAAATAACTTAAGCAGTGCACTCCGGTGTACTACAGCAAAAACAAGACACTCGTCCTTTTGTCCAGCTCCATATGCATGTGCAGTCAATTGCAATATTTTCATGATGTCTTCGGGTTTCGGATGACATTTTGTAGTACACCTATACAGAAACACTATTTTAGATTTAATATTGACTTGTTAATATTTACGTTTTGCATGCTAAATTGAACTGTGCACATAGTTCATGAATAGTTTTTGTGTTCCAGTATACTCAAATATCATTACAATATACACTGCTCACAAATTTAAGGGGAAATTTCATTCATTTAATTAATCCCTAACTTTTGTAAGCAGTATACTTGGGTAGTAGATGATTCTCAGCACTGCAGTGACGGTGATGTGATGGTGGTGTGTTAGTCTATGTTGACATGGTATGAGTGGATCAGACAGATCAGTATTGCTGGAATTTTTAATCTCGGTATTCACTCACTGTGTTCACTATGACACATCTATCGTATTACTCCACCTTGTAGTAGCTCTATCTGTTGCTGCACAGTTTGAGTTAGATAACTTCTAATCCTTCACCACTACACTCAGGATGATGCCTAAAGGATGGATTTGGGGTTGGTAGGCTATTTTTAGTCCAGCAGTCACACTGTTTAAATATCACAGTAGCACTGCTGTGTCTGATCCACTCATACCAGCACAACACACATCACCACCACCACCACCACATCAGTGTCAATGCAGTGTCGTTAGAGAACGGAGTAAATGGGACTAACAAAATATGTAGAAAACACATGGACTACAGTCTGTAATTGTAGAACTACAAAGTAAAACTGTTTTTTAATGAAACTTATAAAATGAATGTACTTAATAAAGTGATTGGTAAGTATATGTACCAGTACTGTATAACATTTGAAATAAAAGGTTTAACATTCACAGCTATGCTCATTTGTGAAGTGCAGTAGCTTCTTGTATGTGCAAGCCTAAATAAATGAGTATCAGCAGACTCCAGAAGCATGACTAGGTGTGTTGAGATGCAAAACAGTGTTAAATTCTGAGTAATAATTAGCTGCACTGCTCAGAAAAATGAGGGGATATTTTATTGTGGATATTAGATTTTGAAATATCCCCTAATTTTCGTGAGCAGTAGGCTAGAACTCACTGAGTAGACATCTTTGGTGCAGTGTATTTTCCACTCTGACGAGCTTCTGTATATTTGAGTGTTGTGAAGGTACCTAATTCACCATTAAAATGCCAATAATCCGCCTAAATGGTCCCCAATTTTGTTCTTTCTTGACGTTCAGATGCCATTTAAACACCAAAACGGACAGTTTACTGAGATATGTTTAAGGCTATTCGGAACATGGTCAAAAGACACATGCCATATTTATCTATTCTTATGGTTTAAAGAGAACCCAGAGATCACACTTCATTTTGGTACTTCAGATTGACAAATATAAATTGTATAACATCCAAATCCAAACATATCCTAATTTACCATCTGCTATAAGGCCAGAAGCTCACAGTCAGGAATTAGCTGTGCCAGAGCCTCCAAACAACATGACATGAAGTGACGATTAGATAAGATGGCAATGTATTAATATCTGATGGAAAATGTGGGTGTTCCAGCAGCAAAATGCAATATAGACAGTACAATAAGCATAGTGATAGAAGTATAGATAAAGAAGATAATCTACAGAAGTGAATTAGTCAAAATTCTGTCCCTACATATATACGTAAGGTGTTCATGATGCGAAATTGAGATGTAAATTGCAAAATATAGTTAAGTGAACCCATATGATGATTTGGGTGTTACATAATAAATTCACGAGATAAAAGTCCAGTAGAGGTATGCGCCATTTAATGTCCTTTGGCGACAAGGTCTTACATTTATATTAAATTATTAATCAATTATAATAGCTAATAAAAATCTATATTTTTTCTCTAGCTGTAGACAGCCGTTCACCTGAACTGCCAATCAATGGTGTAGATGAACGAGCAAAGTTTAAGAGTGGAAGTATATCAATGGTGTGCGTAACCTACCTTAGTGCTCATGTTTGGAATCGGTTGAAGTGTTTAGAGACATTTATGGGCAGTACCTCTATATCCTCTCCAATCAACTGTATTACTGAACTAATTCACATTCGCAGTTTGAGTCACCTTTTCATCTGGCCGATGTTCCATTCTTTAATTGTGGTACATTTCTATTAATAAAAAATTATTTAGGGATGCGTTTGCATTGTATTCTTGTTAAAATATCTTTTATGTTTACATTACAGTAGAATAACAGTTCTATGTTACTCTGGTCAATGCACATTTCAATCAGCGTTCTGTTTCACAGTTCGTAATGCGATAATTAAATGGTGCATACCTTGAAAAATGATTGGCAAAAAGGAGTGATTGTATTTGGGTGTGCCAAAGGCCATAGTGTGAAGGAATTTGCAGGTGTATTGAAGTGTATGCTAATATGGGTCTGCCAGTAGTGGCACAAATTTTACTCTACAGAAAATTCTCGTCAGAATTTGTGGAGGTATTACATGCTATTGTGTACATTTCTGTTACAGGTAACACTTTTTTTGTCTGGTGGAATTTTAAAATATAATTACTCTGTCATTTAAAAACAAAATAAAAAATCCTTTAATGAAATATCCCCTAGTTTTGTTGCCAGTGTAATACAAAATGTAATATGCTGTTTGTGCCCACAATGTTTATCGAAATATTAACTAATTTTAAATGCAAGTGCCGTTTGAAGAAAACTGATTGTTCTTGTTTAAATAGTCACAGACTTTTGGCACACCAGTGGTGGGTATATGCAATACCAACCTGTCTGCCCTGTCCTTTTGCTCCTGCTTTTGAAATAATGCAGAATCATGATAAGAGCTTGAGAGTTTATTGATCAGAGAAGAAACAAGTCCAATTAATCACTTGTCACTTTAAAGAAAGCACTTGGCAACAGTGAGACAGCTAAGGTCTGCTCATTAGCCATTATCTTCTGAACTTGCCAAGCAATGTCTGTAATTCCACCTTATTTCCTTCTTTCCTCTGTGAAACACCCCCATTTACACTAATATGGGTGTATATCTTAACTGCTCAGCTTGTGGTCTAAACTATAATTACCTGAAAATATATGGTTAAAACATTTTCTGGTGTCATTAATATTGGGGAATAACAAATTGGGCAGATCAGATCAGACTACTTGTTGTACTGGGGCACGCAGAATTTAGAGGCACAGCTGTACCCTTCTGATTAACAATCAATGGGCTGGGAGTGTGCATAAACTGTTATGAGGTAACAAGTGGACAAAGCTTAGCTATGAACTATCATCATCTTGCTTGTAGTGTGGTGGACTTGTCAGTTACACCATGTGAAAGAGTAAAAGGAGAGAAACTGGCTTTTACTAAAAGCATTAGCCACTCAATCTTTTGGAAAGATGATGGGCACTATGGGAAATGTAGTGAATGTAGTGACGTTAGATGAGGTGTCCTGTAGTTCTCCTCTGCAATCCAAGAATTACCGCACGGCTGCGAATTAAGTGGGGCACAGCAACGAAGTAAGGCTGATGACACCAATGGGGCAGCTTTATTATCCTTAAAGCTGATGCAGGATTCTTCTTATTTCTTACCTTTCTTATATTTCTATTTCCAAAACAAAAGCCAATACAGGACCAGTATATGAGCGTGGATAAAAATAAGAATATTTAGAATAGTGCCAGGAGGAGTTAAAAGGAAATATTCATGTTGGACAGTGTATCAGCTCGGTAATTAGATTTGCCCTGGTTTTAGTCTTTAATTATTAGTTTTACTTTCAATTTCGAACTGACTTCCTTGAGAGAATTCACATAGACAGTAAGGATAGTAAGGAGGCAGAAATATATGTCACTAAAGTCGCTGCTTTTTAGTAAGGCTGAGGATGAGCACTGAAATTAAAATGTAGTGGAAAGGCTTAACTGATTGAGATTTCAGCGTGAGTGGCACCAGGTTATGTGACACTGGAGTTAAACTGTGCCTGTTCCTATTGTGCATTCATCTCCAAGAAGTAAACATGCAGCATCTGAAAATGTAAACTCTGAACTCCCAACCAACTGAGATGAACAGTGAATGGATTATACGAGCAATCCAACGTTCTAAAATATGCCAAATAATCCTACTCTTTATAGGTTTTATATTTAAGAGGGTTGTGTAAGCAGTATATATTGAAAAGCAGTCCTCTTAATACATAAGCATTATAATTATGCCTACCTTTAATAACAGCAATTGAACAACTCGGCACTTTTGAATACATTTATTTAAATAAATAACAGGCGGTTGAGGAGAGACTTCTGAATATATTTCTTAAAATAAAAAAAAAATTTGGTACCATTTAAGCTACGGACTGTGTAACCCTTTGTCATGAACTTCTTCATTATAGTAATCAAATATAATTAGACAGCACTTCCTTAAATACTCATGCAGCACTTAACTTTGACATAATCCTGATATATGCAATTAATCAAAGGCATGTCATCAGAGCACGCAGAGGAACACATTTGACTTTGATTTGATAGCATTTCCATTCTCTTCAAATCCAAAATGAAACAGTTATTTTTTGCTATTATAATTCTTTCAGCCTCTTAATAGACTAAAACAAGCCCTAGTTCAAACAATGAAATATGTGAGTATAAAGTATAACGTTAGATTTAGTATTGCCTTTTCTTTTGATTTAAAGCAAGTTGTGAGTTACAGTGCAAAGAGAATCAAACATGGTTGTACAGTTTAGAATGGATTTTATTTTGATATAGGATGGTTGCTTTTTCCTGGTCAGTGCTGGGGCTGTTGTGCCTATCCACAGGGAACACAGAGTGTAGTCATAAGCAGTGTGCATGCTTGTTCGTTTTCTGATGTTTGGACTAGAGACTGAGATCTTGATTGATGTGATTAGAGACTTACATGTGAAAATTGCTTGTCTTTGTGTGCGTTTTTGCGCTGCTTATTCGTAACAAATACAACTGACCAGGTGACCAGGTTTGGGACTATGGTGGCCCAGTAATTAAGGTACTGGACTATGGACCAGAAGATCAAATCCCACCTCTGCCAAGCTACCACAGAGTGGGTCTCTGGGCAAGGCCCTTAATCCACAATTGCTTGAATTGTAAGACTGTATGAATTGTAAGCCCCCCCACATGTACATTCTCTCTATCCTATAACTATACATGTTTCACAGTTACTTGTTGAGTCTCTGTTTAATTTGGCTAGTCTTTCCTGTGGTTTGTAATACTGTCGTTCAATTTATTTTTGGTTTCCGTCATACAAAAGTATCAGGTCTATCGTGCCACCCTCTTTAAGTGTTATGGTTTTTCCCTACACAGAGCTGTAACAGTACATAGCTATTGTAAATTTCCATCAATTACAAAAGTTGTTCTTATATTACAGTTGCCTAAAATGACTATGTAATTATGGTAACGTCCAAGGCAACGCCCATTTTGGCCAGTAAACTGTTTCACAGAATGTAATGTGGCCAGTTAATGGTGCAGTTAATTTGTGGGAAACTTGAAACCTATGGCATCTAATATAATACATGTAATTAAATTCCTTATTTCCATATTAATTCCTACAATAATCAATGTCTCAAATTAGCAAGCAATTTTAAAATATGTCCATGTAATGTATAGCCAAAGTTCAACAGAAAAACAATCAAGTTTTTAACAATGACCAGATTTGTGATAGCTTAAATGCCATAACCACAATAAGCCTTTTATATTTAATTATTCACCTAAAGAATAAGCCTAATTAAAACACCACGAATAACATAGTCTACACGCGACATGTGATAGAATATTTAAATTGGTGTTACACAATGGACACTGCATACTTGCATTCACATTTCAATTTAAGGCATTTAGCCAAAGCGACTTACAACTCATACGGACTTACAATCCAAGTCATTGTGTGTTAAGGGTCTTGCTCAAGGACCCAACTGTGGCACATGTGGGATTTGAACCATGGACCTTCTGGTCCAGAGTCCAGTGCCTTAACCGCTAGGCTACCACAGTCCTGCTAACTCCAGAGCAGGAGGTCATTTGGGTCATTCGCCCTGTTACTGTTAGCATTAGTCACAGCTATAGATTCAAGCTTCTCCTTAGTCCTTACCATCTATAACATCAACTATATGGACACATGTGGCAAGACTATAAGATCGTGATCCCCATTTTTATGTCAAGAGCCATAATCAAACCCAATGTCTGTACCTCCAACTTTTCAAGACTCAAGAATGGCTTGATTGGACCTACGCCTTTATGGTGGTTATGTATGGTAGATATGTATTAAGTCTTCTCCTGTAATTCTGTAAATGATTGCTGAATTATCCCATTGCTGAGGGTACCTTAGAATCTGGGAGCAGAGAACTCAGATACTCTTGATAGTCTTCAATATGTGAGGTGTCCATTATGTCCATGCAAGAGACTTATGATAGTTACATGCGCTTATATAAGATGTGTTTATAAAAGAGGAGACACGTGCTGTATTTTGCAGTGGTTTAAAGTGTGATTGTTTCACACATGTAGAACATCGTACATAGCAGAGCATCCTACTTATTTCAGTGACAGCAGCTGTTCATCTGTGTCCTTCCCCGAGGAGAAATAATCTCATTTTTGGCAGAACCATGGATGAGCATGTGAAAGATATTGCACTTGATTAGAAAGTCTGCGTTTTTCTGCCATATTTTTAGTAAATGCAAAACTAGGCAGGCTTCAGATAATGGAGTGGCTAACACAAACCAGGCTTACTTTGGCCTTGACAGACCAGTAAAATGCCAGTAAAAACACAATGCGATGTGTCAAACAGTTCCCATACTCTCCTGCACCTTATTGATCCGAGTCATCTGATAAGTCAAACAGCCTGCTTTGCTCTCACCCCAAGCCCATCGTTTAGCAGGCACACAATACGATTTGTTAGCATTGCCGTCTTCACATTGTTGAGCCATCTGTTTGGTGACAAGTTGTCAAAATGCCTGTTTAATTCCACTGATTAATATGTCACTGTTCCCTTTTCGCTCACTTCTCATCCAGGAAAATTATGGCCTGTCTGCCCTACCCAGGTTTCAGTCAAGGCATGTGGTGGTTGGCGATTTATGAACATCTTTATATTGTTATTAGACGCGGGTTCCAAGCTGTCTTACAGCTAACTGAAATGCTGCATCACTGAATGGCTTTTTAATGCCTGGTATAAAACTCGACTGAAAAAGGCTGATAACATTTATTGGATCAAGGGTAGAACCAAGAAGAAACATGCTTTGACAGCCATAATAAGCAAACTTGTGGACAGCAAATCCAGAAAAATCCAAAAAATAATTAAAGAGATATTATGAAGTCTGAATGTTTGGATGTGCATATAATCTGTCCTAAATTAGTACATATTTGTGTATTAACAGCTCCACTAAATGACAAGCTTCTGTGAATGATGTATGGTGTGTGATTGACATCATCTTTTCCTACTTTTTTTTTCTCTTATACTTCATTCCTGTCTGGATAATTTAATAAATACGTGCTTTTCCATCTCACAGCCTGGTTTCCTGTGCCCAGCAGTAGTCGATCACACTGAAACATACAGTAATCCTCAGTAAGGAAAGTATCTATTGGTTGTCCTAAAAGTCGCTAAAAGTTGCTAAATGACGTCATCACCTAATTTGCATAATACATGTTTTTGAAGCTGTAAAGGAATAACGTTGGGAGAGAAAAAA
>JAUZSU010013654.1:0-11036 GCA_034780255.1 Parotocinclus maculicauda
GATCATGTGAAAATATAATATGTGTATCATTTTTGCGGGTGGGGTTAAAAAAAATTACATATCAGCAAAGAAAGCTGCTGGACCAATTATACGAGCATCTAATATATCATTACCAAATCAATAGTAAGTGATAGTATTTAAATGGCAGAGATTATCATGTTTGTGGCCCCTTCCTTTTACTGTGACCACTGTATATGCCCCTGTATCCCAAAGCCCTGTAGCAACTATTGTACAAACCAATGTACTGTATGTAAGCATAAGATAGACAAGCCATCAAGCAGTCACCCCCACCTTTCTATTTGAATCTGTCATCTCCTGAGCTTCATCAACCTTGCATCTTTTACTGTGATGTTAAATATGTGCATTACAGACAAGCACAGTTAGCAAAAGGCAAATAAACCTGGACGACCTAACAGCAGGGTAATGGCCAGTGGGAGAAAGGGGGCAGAATAAATGAGTAAGGACAGGGAACAAGAGTGGGATGTCTTTGTGTAGCTTTTGTGTTTGAATAGGAAATTTTTGGCAGAGTGGGGAAAGACAAAAGTGCACATGTAAACATTAAAGTCATTACTGTGGCAGAGTGTCAATCCACTCAGGCAGGTTCCCTCTGCTGTGCAATAATGTGAGCACCCACACCTTGTCATCCAGGTTTATTTCTATAATGTGTTTACATTTTTCTGGTGCCTAGTACAGAGGAAAAACAATGTTATTTCCATGCATTAAACATAAATAACTATTAACTATTGTGTGATCATCTTGTCTTAATGCATTGTTTACTGTAAAGGTTTTATTTTATATTCTCCATCTTGAAGTCTATTTGTAATAAAGACAGTTGTCATCCATAAAAGACCCAATAATTTAATGAAGCCAGAAATAGGTTTACAATATAGGGAGCTAAATCAGTGTGCTCTTTTGCTTATATTACACAGAATTTGGATTTCACACAAACATCCAAGCATTTGAAATAATGAGCAGGAAATAATTTCAACACTAATTGGGTGTTCAGCTTAGTTGGTACATGGTCTAACCATATTGCTCTCAAGTTTCCCCACAACAGTCCTGTGTATTAGACTTCAATCTGAATGTTGTCTATGTTCCTCCTGGGTTCGAAGTGCAGTTTGACCTTCTCTGTGCGGGTGTGCCATACCAGAACCTAAAATAAAGAAAACAACAGCCATGGTCAGAATGACAATTCCACATGGCAAAGTATTCTGCTTATGGTTCTTGAATATAATATTCTCAGCAAACTCAGTAAACTCATAGTGGTGCTTTTACACCACGAATTTATATGCTAAAGGTCAATGCTGTTGAGCGTGTACTGTAAGCTCCCTGGCATACTGCAGCAGCTATCTCCTTATTTAAAGTGAGAAGTTTGGTGTGTAAAATCACACTTGCATGTGGTTTGTTTGGCATATCTAACACAAAGTAATTCGGCTGTGAGTACATGCTCTTAATAATCTGATAATTATTTGATTTCTGTAGTTATCCATTTGTGGTTATTTACATTTACATTTACAGTATTTAGCAGACGCCCTTATCCAGAGTGACTTACAACTCATACAGTCTTACAATTCAAGCAATGGTGGGTTAAGGGCCTTGCTCAGGGACCCAACTGTGGCAGGGGTGGGATTTGAACCCAGAACCATCAGGTCCAGAGTCCAGCGCCTTAACTGCCTTAACCGCTAGGCTACTGCAGTTATTTATGTGTATGTGTTATGTATACAGAAACAATATATACTCTAGAAAATTAATAATTGTATTTTTTAATATTAAAAATTCTAAGGTTTATGCCACATCCTTCTGTGAGATTATTGGCTGGTCACAAAGATGAAATCCGATTATAGTTGTTCCATTTACTTTTTTTTTTGCTCTGACCTGACTTGCTATTGTGGTGGAACACAAATTCTTTAATCTAAAACAATATGGTTGATTATTAATTACACACTTTGATTTATTTTACAAATATCTTTACCTGTGAATTGAAAATGTTCTACAAATTTTCTACAAAATTTTTGTCTTCTTGACAACTGCCGCTCTTATGAGTTCACTGTAATAGGAGGTTTTTTTATTAGTCAGTACAATAAATGTTGAAATTGATGTCACATATACACTGTTTAAGTCTTTTCCATCCCTGGTTACATGTGCTATTGAGCCTTTCCCAAGAAAGCACAGTGGCAGGCATAAGTGTGCTCTGAACATGAACCAGTCTATTGTAGGGCCATATACATTACATATAGTGATCATGTTGAAAGATGCTTATTTACTTGAAATAATTGCTCTTTCCGCCATATATTTGGTAGATTTGGATTATACACTGCCCAACCAAAAACATTGAAACAACCTGGTCTGTAACAATGTTAAAGTAGGCGCTCTGTTTCAAATCAACATGCACGTATCGGCTGGACCTGGGATTCTTATCAGAACATTACATAGAGCATCACACTCCCGTCGTCGCCTGGACTTCCTCCCGCACTTTCCCAGGTAAGTGGTGTACACATACCCAATCATCCATGTAATGGAAAAGAAAGCGGGACCCATTGGTCCAGACAACCTTCTTTGACAGCTTTGACTGGGGTTCAATTTGTTCAATTTTTAGATATCCTCTGTGTTGTTGTTTAGCATTCCTCCCATAACCAGCTTTACACAGCTCTGATTTGTATACATTTTGTTTTTAGTACTACCAAGTCTGATACTTTATGGTTTATTACCACTATAAGGCTAAGTGAGTGCCATAGTCAGGAAGCACATGAATAGGAAAATGTTTTATATGCTGCACTCTCAGTTAGTGACAGACATGGATTTATGGCACTCTTTGCTAGATGCATGCCTAGCAGTCTCTGGGCTATGAAAGTGATATGCATATAAACATTAATAAGCAGAACAGCCTCTCAATTGTGAGTCTAATTAAGCCAGAGAATGGCTTCTCTTTGGCTGCTCACTCATTCTATAGCTTCTTCCACTAGCCACTGTTTTTTTTAATTTGCCATGCTGTTCTTCATTTGCATATAAATTTTCACTGTTACTCACTGTCTCTCTTCCTCTCTTTTTTTCTGTCCCACCCACAAACACATGGTTTATGGTTCTCTGCACAGTTAGTGACACCTCTAAACCAGACCCTGCTTTCTGCAAGATTTTTAAATATTATTGTTGTACCCTAAAAGAAGCTTTAAACACTTGTTGTGCAGGTGGTTTTATTTTAAATAGCAAAGAGGCATATGTTACTTTAATGATTATAATACTTCATAAAAAAAGAGATCCTTTAAGGAACTTAATTGCCAAAGAAAGATAGCAAGGCTGCTGGCTTATCTCTGGTTTATTTCTGGCTAGCTTCAACTTCAACTTGTTTGCCTTTTTTATGCATATTCATCAGGGTCATGATGTTTTAAATGTTTTACTAAATTGGTTGTTCTGAATGTTTTCAGAGTGTTTCCTTCATGATTTTCATTATACGTGAACTGCAAAAGGCACATTCTGAACAGCTTTCAAGCTAAGAAATTGGCTGTATCCATACTAAATAGAGGGAGACTATTTAGTTGACTAAGTAGCACTTGAAACACAACACAACACTTTCTTGCCATTTGGTTGTGATCAGTGGTAGTCTCATAAACGCATGAAAAGACTTGTTTGTGTATTGCTGTGTTTGTGCCGCTGTCATGCACGGCACAAGTTAAATATGACCGGCACAGAATCACTTATGTGAGACTTAAGCGACCACCAGTTATGCTGATCAAGCTAAAAACGATTCCGGCCACTGGGCGATTGACCAGTGCATCTCTTACACGTGAGCTTTATGTTGTAAAAGAGGTTACTTAAATGAGTCCGTCATTGTAACTGATCTGTGGCATACCTCTCAAGGTATGTGTTTCTTTTTTATGTCAGACTTTTCATACAGAAACCATGTCCATAGGATAGAAGTAGCTCATCTATTATTTATGAGCGTTTTGTGCTTGCTGGTCACTTCTGTTCAAAAGGATCGCATTCTGCATTGCAAAATGGACAATAGCGTGTAATATTAAACTATTATTAAACATTTACGTGTAGTTTAGTAATATTAAATGCTTATCTAATGTCAGGCTGTATATACACCGTAATAGCACGCATCCCGCCTGCTGAATGATTAATACAATTCAGTATCAGCAAAACGCAGAAACACTCACACATAAATACACTTCCTAACTACTTTTCCATAGTGTACTCATATCATACTCCCTCCCTCTCTCTCTCTCTCTCCCATCCTCTCTTTTTTAGCTAATCTTTCTTCTGCCCTAATCTAGCTAAAATTATTTAAGTATATAAACTCTTATAAATGCACATGGCTAGATTGTTGTTCTAAATATTGGGACACAGTAGGCCGTACGTCAGTGTCATCAGTTTACTGCCTTTCCACTTATTGATGCGGCTTGAGGAGAAAGAAACATTACATTTAAAGTGACAGTAGTGCTTAAAAGCACTGTTTTAACCTGAGGCAAAAAATAAAGCAGAGCTTAAGGGATCCCCCCACCCCCACCTTGGCACGCAGCAAACAGTGATGCCATGGCTTCCTTGCATTCTTCTAACTGAAAGTCCATTAAAATCACATCTATTAAAATAAATGCAGTATGCTCTTTTTGTAATGTGATCCTTCATTGCATCCTCCATTTTGGTGTTCAGCCTACTGTAAATTATGTCGACATTATGCACACATTATAATATATAGACTGCATTTAGACTATAGTAATGAGGGTTTAAATATGGAACCTTTATGGCTGTTAATGACAGCAGTGTGACACGCATTCCTCTGTAGCTGGCATGGGTGATTAGTGGGAATGTCATCCTTGATAATAGACACTATTAATAACACCACCACTGCTGCCATTAGGGTAATTGGGTGACAATGATGATGGTCCTAGCTGTAACACATAAGACCTGGAAAGAGGAGCACACACTGACACAATGTGGGACATCCAGAAGTGTAGTGAGATCCCTGCACCCACAATAAAATTAAACATTCAGATTCCTATACAAGTCCCATATTCCACTGTTCAGTATGGCTGTCACTGTTTTCATATTTTCAAGTATGTTTTGTGTTTACTGTAAAATAAATGTTTCTGATGCCTGAGCTTTTATAGGCCTAAACTCAAACAGAGACTCTTCCAAGCCTGTAATCTAACTGGCTTTTTTCACCATCTCTAGACCACTGTGTTTGTGCACCTGGTGTAAGTCAAGCATTGTATCTACTCACTCTCCTTTGAACTGCAAACTTGTTTTCTGGAGCTTCACTTTCAGTTTGTGATGTATGGCATGACAATTTTCTGCCTCCCCAGCTGCCAGAGAGCCACTCAGCTCAACAATGATAACACATGGGCATGATGATTTTAAGCAGCTTTGCAACACGTGGCAATTACAAGAAATATAACTAGTAACATCATGCTGATGTGTTTGTGTGTTGGTTATTTTGTGTGTGATTTAATCTCTACTCTAAAAAAAATGTAACATGACCCAGAGTTTGAAAATGTGCTATTAAAATAATATGTAATTATTAAATCATTCCCTGTCTCATCCTCTTAATCCTGGACAGGGTCAGAGAGAGAGAGCCGCCAGCACAGGGTTCACGTCCATTGTAGCACACGCACTAGGGGCTCTATCCAGAGTACCCAGAGTAAACCCACATGGACAGGACATTCAGAATCCACGCAGAAAAAAAACAGACTACTCCACCTTGGTTTGAACCCAGGATCTTCTCATTGTGAGGCGGCAGTGCTACCAATCCTATTATTATTATTATTATTATTATTATTATTATTATTATTATTATTATTAATAATACTGGAGTAATTATATGAAGATAACTGAAGTTCAGGAGAAAGACCACACCAGAAATCCCACTTGTTTCTTGCTATACAGTACATAGCACATTTTTTTAATTTTATGAATTTCCTCAATCATTTTATTGTCTTTTATTGAATATGAGGTCTACGCTCATCCATTATGATACTTCTCAATTCACAGTGTACAGTACCTATATAAAAGCAGCCTGCACTGTCAAAATCCATACCTTACATTAAGAAGGTAATAAATAAAAATATATATTTTTTCAGTTAAATAAATTAAATCAAACTATTTGCATCCGTATGTTCTAACACCAAAAGGGTTTTATGGTCAGATGAGAATATTGTTGTAATGAAATCCATGCACTGTGTTTGGTGAAACACATCACCCATAATACAGTACATCATACCTACTGTAAAGCATGATGGTGGCAACATCATGATGCAAGTTTGATTTTTTTTCAGCAGAGACTGGGAAATTGGTAAGGATTGAAGGCAAAATGGATGCTGCCAAATTCACCCAAAATCTTTGGGAAAACCTCCAACTTAGGATGGGCAGGTAGTAAAACTTCCAGCACACAAGACAAAGGCTACATTGTCAGAAACAATTCAGTGGCTTGGAGGATAGGAAGGTGCATGCCCTTTAATTACTGTCCTGACCTATATCCATTACAAATCTGTGGATAGACTTGGAGAGCAGTCCATTGCCACTCACTTTCAACTCTGGATGATCTCGAACAATTACTTAAAAAGTAATGGACAGAAGTTCCCCAGTCTATATGTGTAAAGAGAAAGAGAAAGAGAACCTCTTTTAACTAAAATGTGTGTGAACACAACCAAATTATACAGCCCTGGCTATTATACTACACAACATTTTTTTTGCTTTATGTAAAATGTATATGAAATTGAAAGATAATGTTAAGCTGAAAATAGTTTCAGATTTGCTGTATCATGTGGGATTTTGTAGAGACATTAAAATAAATGTATTGCATTTAATCATTTTATATTTAAAACTTGTTTTGCATCTGGTTCCTCTCGTGGCAGTGTCCAACAACAGTTGTCCAGCAGTGATGGATTCTGATTACCCTGATACTGCTTTTATAGGGAAGGAATGTCCTGGTGAAACCTTCCACTATGTTTGCCACTCACTCCACCAAGATAACCAGGGAAAAAGTCAAAGTGTGAATTGCAGAAAATAGGTCAGGCAGGGTTAGACACTGATATAGTACTACTGAGAACAATTTGAGAAATATTTGTATATTGCTTGTCACTGTACTGACCTGGGTGCAATTGCTAGCCTTTGGCTCCAGGTCCTCCAGCTTGACTATTTGTTGAAGGAATTCAGTCTCTTGCATGCCTGGCTTGGATCCTTTCCTTATGAACTGAACATTGGGCATAAACAGGATCAGCTGCAGGTTCACTGCAAAGCCTATCAATGGGAAAGAGGAGGAGAGTCCATTACTAACACTGTCATATGATAAAATAATCTCGTACATTATTGCAACTGCTGTTAAATATAAAATAAAAACAATCATAAAATATAATACTACAGCATTTAGTAATAAGATATTAAAATTTTAAAATAACAAATAAGACTAACATGACCCTTACTTCTTAAATTTGTAATTTTAGTAAATTATCACAATACTACATTATGGGGGTAAACATTGCAAGTATCCAATTGAGGAAATGCTGGACGTCATGGCTAGTACAGAGAATGAAGAAGAATACAGGAATCAGGTTTTACAACCTCAGCTTTATTAAGGAAATCAGATAAACCAGAACGTAAAACTTAACCAGAGATAAAGGGAGCTGCTCAAAAACTCACAAAAAAAAAAAGTGCAGTTGTTGTGCATCAGGAAGTTGGTAAATCCATTAAAAACAGGGCAGACAAACATAAGGGTGGATGCGAAAACTAATTGTACATCATTCATTTGTCACAATGTTAATTAATCTGGTTAATTAGTTAGGTATAATTCAGAATTCATTCAGAATTTATCAATGCAGGCAAGCCATGGCCAAAATTCAGCAAAACAGCCCCAAACCATGATTTTACCACCACCATGTTACAATGAAATGTATATACACTGCTCACAAAATTAGGGTACATTTTATTATATATTTTTCATAACAAAATAAAGCAAATTCTAGCAATTCAAATATATATTCAGATATATAACATTGGGTCATTTCTCTTAAACGTCTTTTTATTTACCAGGATTTGTATGAAAATATGATAATCTTTTAGGTCATTTTCATGCATAATGTTGGAAATTATAAAGGATACACAAACATTCTAGCACCACTGTACCTTAATAAATGAGCAGTCTCAGTTGTTTTTGCTGAATATACTATACTCCTCTATAGTGGTTTTTCCCCCTTGACTGCATTTCATTGTTCAACAAATTTACCCATTCAGCATTTATTAATTTAGTTACTTTCACACTAGTTACTTTTTTTAGTCGTTTATTGATCACCAAATGACTTTGTGTGAAAGTTATTTTTTAGTTTTTATTTTACCTCTCTCACTAGCATGCTTTATTACCATTGGGTGCTGAAAGGTATTTTAGGCTCTTTCTGACCTAGAAGGGACCATTTTTGTTTTCCTTATTCCAGTGAAAGATTCTAGCGACTTGGATTTGACTACTAAAAGTCTTTGTCTAGAATACAACACTAGCCATGACTAAATTGAGCAGTTTCTCTTGGTGGCTGTGTTCATAAGCATATGATACACTTTCTGTGATCACACTGTTTTAATAATTCTGTTTAATTCCCTTATTCAGACAATCATTTCATAAATTTATATCACAAAACAGTGTTTTGTATAGAATTATATATTTATATAGATGCATACGGCATCCAACTTCATTAAACTTCATTCAATGTTAAGATTAAAATCAATAGACTGAAGGTATTCAAGGTAATGCAGCTGAGCTAGGATGAACAATAATTTGTACATACATCAGTTAAAAATAGTGGCGTGATATAAAATGTATGCAGACAGTACGTTATCAATTGTAAATAAGACTAAAGATGCTGAATAATTATGGGGTATTTCAAAATAAATATAACATTTTATTTTATTTCATTAACCAAGATCATCAGAAAAGCAAATGAAAAGTCAAAGAAAATTGTTTGATTATGCAAATGAGATGCAAACTCAATTATTGTGATTGAGTAGTAAGTGACATATTAATGGGGGTGAACAGAAGTGTCAAACTGGACAAGAGTGCCGCACATTGACTGGTTAGTAGGGTGTCTGGTCACCAAAGACTCCCAAAACACACTGACCGCGATGGGGCATGGACAGGATCAGATTGTCCAGCAGTTCATGTCGGCTCCTCTGCCACTCTTTCTCCAGGGTAACTTCCAGCTCAAGAATTGTTGTGGGAAGCATTGGATGGTTTTCCAGATGTCTTCTCAGGACATCCCAAGCATGTTCAATGAGATTCAGGTCTGGATAACTTGAAGGCCAGTTCATATGTTTGCGGCCTCCTGAAGCATGTTGTTGTTGAGATGCACATGTTGGGTCCTTGCAATATCATCCATGTAAAGAAAGTTGTTTCCAACTGCTCCAGCGTAGGGTACCACTATAGGGTGCAGGACCTAATCTCAGTCTTAGACAGCAGTCAGTGATCCATTTCCGATGACGTGGAACTTGGTGCGACCACCAATGCTGATTCCGGCCCAAACCATGATTCCACAACCACCAAAGGAGTTCCTTATTCACTTCATATCAGGACATAATGATTTTCAGGCTGGAAACTGAACCGTAACTCATTAGAGATTAGGACATCAGAGAAGAGGACAGTTGACCACTTATCACTTTATTTATACTGTTATACTGTTATCAGTCCCTGTGTAAATTTGTTTATGTGCTTGCGAGAGAACTCTTACATTCAGCTGGCAGCCCCCTCTAAAGTTATAAAACTTGTGTCTTTGCTAGTAATTGATTAATTCTTACCTGCCATGTCAATGGCAAAAGGTCGTTTAGCCCCCCATCCAGTGTACCAGCCAACCACTTTGCCATTTTCTAATATGGGCCGCTCATATCTGCGTCCTCCTACAAATCCCACCGGCCAAACAGACACTCCTTTGGTGTACCGCATCTAAAAGAAGAAAGTGCATTATAAGTAACCTTTTATAACTATAACAAAATTTCGTGCTTGACAAAAAGCTATGGTATATATACACATAACATCTTTTTCCTATAGGGAGTGCTGATTTAACTTTACATTTCTGTTGATCTATTAGTGCTTGGACCATCCATGTTTTTATTTAATTTTGTAGATAAGAGAGGATTGCTGTGGAATTGTATTACAAGGAAGTGGCTCATTTTTAGATTTATCTCATCCACCTCATCCACCTGCAGCCAATCTCAGGCTGAGAAATTCATACCTGTTGTAGAAACTGCTTATATTGCAGATGTGTGTGATAGCAGCTAAGTAAATTAAAATGAACTGAACTGCTTTTCACTGCAGGACAAAAAGCCGGAATGTTTTTTTGAGGAGTAGGCTGTGCTAATAATGACTCTACTATTTATGTAAGCCTGAGTACATGGAATTGTGATGTGTCAGAGGCAGATGCCTATGGGCAGAATGAAGCTTTGAAGTTCTGGCTCTAAACGTCGTTGCATCTGAGTAGCTCCGCTCTAATACTGTCCCTTCGCCACCCCCTTCCCATCTGCTCTAAGGGAATTTTCAAAGGCTTTGCTGTCCTAATGGAGCTCTATAAATGGAGACCAAATTAAAGCCAGACAGCATAGAGAACTCTCCAGTGCTGAGAGGATGTCAGCATCTGCTGGTGGACAATCATCATTCCACATGATTTATCAACTACAGAAGCAGAGAGTGACATGTGCACTTATAGTCACTGTTCTCTAAGTAGAATTTTCAACACAAGGTAATTCCAGTTAGGCTGTGTAAGACGGGCATCTCTGCCCCTATTTTTTTAATTTAAATCTCAACGCAGTCACAGAATCATGGAAATTGGAGAATGCCTTCATCATCACAATGATATAGTGATTTAAAAAGTTTATAAGAAATGCAATGGGTGTTAGTAATCCCTAAGTTCAGGTATTGGGCAGTCCATTTGTCACAGTATTTTGAATTGGGTAGTTTATATTTACAGTGCATCCGGAAAGTATTCACACCGCTTCACTTTTTCTACATTTTGTTACGTTACAGCCTTATTCCAAATTGTATTAAATTAATCTCTTTCCTCAAAATT
>JAUZSU010013665.1:0-11036 GCA_034780255.1 Parotocinclus maculicauda
GAAGACATGCATGTTAGGTTAATTGGTGTCTCTAAAGTGGCTCTTAGTGCGTGACTCTGTGTGTGTGTGTGTGTGTGTGTGTGTGTGCCCTACGATGGATTGTCGCCCCATCTAGGGTTGTTACTGCCATTGCGCCCAGAGTTGCGGGTGGGCATCGACTGGCCCGCGCCCCCATGTGGATTAAGCTGTAGATAATGGCTAATGCTAACAAGATATCTAACAGCATTTATTTCCCTTTTTCCGTTGTTGTTGTTACCAAACTACTTTGTAAAAAAAATCCCAGGTGACACGACGGCAGTAATGGATGAGAATTGTTAGTTCCCAGTTTATTTCAGTCTTCGCTGTCGGTACCAGCTCTCTTTCTTAAGACCATGAATAACTTACTTGGTAGAGTTTCATCTTATTTTAATATTGTTTTTCCTGCCTTGGTCAACTCTATTCTGTGTGACTTTTCCAGCTGTGGTCTTGATTTGGCAGCCTGCTCATTTGTACGCACCCCATTAAGGCAGTTTTGCTTTTCTTTCTTAAATCCATTGGCTCTGCAAACAAAGAAGAGAAACCTCATATGACAGACCTTGAAGTAGCCCGAGATTTCAAATGTGTGTATTTCATATGCACTTCAGTCTGATTTTCCCAAGATTGTTTTGTTTATAGTCTTAAGAGAGAGACACAAAAAGAGAAGTTAAAATAAAACCTTGAAGCAGTTTTGCTTCAATTTCTGCTGTACAGTTCTTTAGGGCCAAAGATCACACGTAAAGCTCGATCAGTGCGTAATTTGACTGGTTATGGGTTATAGGTAATGGAGTTACCATGGTAATTCGCCTCCAGGAATGTCAAATCCAAAGTGGTGGTAAGAAATTTAACAAGAAACTGTGCATGAAACATAGCATCGTGTCATGAAGGTTATGTTTTCCCACACAGCATGTCTTTTATGTAATTGACTGTAAATAATGCATTCATTGTAAAAAACTTATTTAGCATGCTCAATGCTGCTTGGCAGTGAAATATGGGACTGTGGTAGCTAGAGCATCTGCCTTGGGGAACTGGTGGTTGGGAGCTCAATCCCCAGTAGTCACAAAAAGCTAAACTTTTGTAGTAACATGTAAATTCAAACAGTTGGAATCAGAATATTTAACATTAAAACATTAGATTAGTTAATTTAAAAACTACGACATAATCTTTGTGTTTAAGGTCTCAACACAACATATTTAATTTAATTTAATTTAATTTAGGTGGCACGGTGGGTAGCATCGCTGCCTCACAGCAAGAAGGTCCCGGGTTTAATCCCAGGGTCGAGCGGTTTGGGTCCTTTCTGTGTGGAGTCTGCATGTCCTCCTCATGTCTGTGTGGGTTTACTCCAGGTACTCCGGATTCCTCCCATAGTCCAAAGACGTATTAGGTTAATTGGCGTCTCTAAAAGTGGCTCTTAGCGTGTGACTGTGTGCGCGTGTGCCCTACGATGGATTGGCACCCCATCTAGGGTTGTTCCTACCCTTGTGCCCAGAGTTGCCAGGTGGGCACCGGCTGGCCCGTGACCCTGTGTGGATTAAACGGAAGACAGTGAATGAATGAATGAATAATTTAATATATTTATTTTACTGTGGGACCACAGTCATTATAATAGTGCAAATAAGAAGAGAGTGGAAGAAATCTATTGTATTACAAAGCATTTCTAAGGCAGCAGGTTTCACAATGCTACCATTTTACAAGCTCGAAAGAGAATTATTTTGTTGTTCATTTCACCTTTTGATTCCACTAGAAACACCGATTTCACCCTCTTGCTGCCTGCTATCTTATCAGTGTAGACATTTTTCCACGCCATGCTAATTCCACACTAATGAGGGATTACTAAAGATTTACCATTAGCAAAAGACGCCATTCAGTCAAATCTGATTGGATGGTCTTGGGATGGGAATAATTGAATAACGTGGCCTGTAAGCTCATTATTGATCCTGAACCATTTGACCATCTTCCTTTGTCTCAGGCCAGAGGAACATAGCCAATCTAATTATAGCGGAAGGATAGTGGACTCTCACGTAAGAATGACTGCTTTAATGTGATCAGTGATATGAATTACCATTAGTACATCTGTTTGTCCTGGAAAGCACATACTGAGTGGAACATGAGCTCATATCAGCGTACAGTGGCAGTTAAAGTGTAACAGGAACCGACTCGGTTTGTGGTGATATTGTGTTATTGTTTTATTTGAGTGAATACCAGGATTGTATAAAATGCAGCTTGGCAGTACATTGTGTTCTGATGTGGCCACGAAGTATGCCGTGATGCAGTGACTTGTTTCTTTAGCTGCGGCCGCCTCACTGACCTATTTAGACTTTACAGCGAAGCAGTTGTAACTTTGTAACACGACATGTGCCTCCTAGCAACCAAAACGCTATCAGTTTGCTCGACACTACAGGAACTAATGGTAAGATAAAGAAAGAAAGGAAAAGAAGAAGATTATACAGAACAGAACAGAACAAAATCCCTTCTTTAGAGTGTGGTGGAACATCCATGATTTCCTACAAATGCCCAGGGAACCTTGTCAGGATGCACGGACTCCACAAAGTGCCAGGATATTTAATTACAGTATGGGTTGAGATTGGATCTGGACTGCAAGATGCTTGCAAAGCCACATATTTTAAACATTATCTGTAAAGTTTGTCGCTCGCTGCAGGCCACAAAACTAGCAATCTTCTTAAAAATGAAGCATGCTTGGCAGTATTGCGAAAGCCAGAAGATTCTGTGGCTAAACAATGCCAGAGTTAAAAGTATTCCAAAGAGCCATTCATGCTCAGAAAGGTTTGGCAGAAATCTAGCAAGTGGAAGCATATAATGAGTGTGTCTTATATTTGTAAGGACATTTCCCAAATTTACATAGTTTGAAAAGGAGCTAATCAAAACACTTCATCCAAGGCATTTAGTGCCGAGCCACAGGCACTTTAACAAAGCTGTGGCTTTGTTTATTTTGGCGAATACTGCCTCAAAATTGAAGACTGTTGCAGTTATGTGGCGTATCTACTTTCAAAAATAAGATATAATAATATTTCTATCTAAAGAAAGAGGGTCTTGTCAAAATGGATACTTGACTTTCAATACTATTTCCAGTAGCTGATCGAGGATATTTTTGAAGTGTTTTAGAGCTAACTCATGGAGCCAAGGTCCATTGCTCTTCTATTAAAAAAATGCTTTACCTTACCGAAATAAGAACAATTGCTGTGGAAGGGTTTCCAAAGGGTGAATTTTTATTGGTGTGAAATATAACCAGTGGCCTCTGTATTCTATCCTTTGTCCAGAGCATAAGGGTTAAACAGACCATGTTCTTGCTCTGCTCTGTACTCCTTTTATTGCATTACCGCATGCACGTTTTCTCCTGGTCACGGGTGATCATGTTGATTCAACAAAGTACTTCTATTAAAGCCAGGTTTGACCATCCGGGGTTAAACCCTACAAACAAAGTTCATAGTTTTTTCCTTTTGTCTAGACGGATCTGTGCAGATAGCTTTATTATACTGAACACTGAACTCCTTCCGTTTGCTGAATAATAAAGCTGGAGACTCCCAGCTGCCAGGCATAGCGCTTTCACTACTGAGCAAAATGTTCCATAAAAGAAAAGCTATTAGATGATAAAGTGACCAGCAGGAGCAGAACCAAGGGACCTTCAGGTTACAGCAGTGTCCGACAGATTTGAGATTTGAATAGATCAAAATCTGATCATGGCGCTTGCCATCCTACGCCTTGGTATAAAATGTAACATTTAAAAGCTGCTGATGCAGGATCCTTTCAGTTAGACCTTCAGGATGTAATAACTTAAAATGAATAGTATTCCAGACTGCAGCCTGGAGAAATTCGCTGTGGAATGCAGTCAATGTGCCAGAAGGTCAGATGGGAAAGCAAACGTTGGAAGAATAGGACCATGAAGTGGCACTGACCCCCCTGGATTTTGCTCAGGCTTACTTAGGGCCTGAGGCTTTTTTTATATTATTATTTTATTAATCAACTGTTTCTATTACTGCAGCAAGCCTGGGGGTAAACTGATCTAAAAATTGCCACTGCAGTGGATTTTGTTGTGTGAGTTTAAAATCTAATTGCAAAAACCGAGGTGGTTTCGGACTGGGTTGCAGTATGCAGATATCTATAGCTACCCTGTAGGGTATTAAACACTCGTTTGCCACTTTTAATTTAGCATTTCTGTTTTGCATGTTGGTAAAGTTTAGATTTTTATTTTTTAAGGAGAGTAAAAGTAAAAATTGTGTATTTATTTGGCAATTATTATAATTATTATAATATTAAGATATTCAAAATAGGTCTATGACCCGGGTCCAAGTCCTGGCAGTACTTTCAGGTGGGGTTGCAGGATCACCACTCGTTTCTCAGTGTGAAATCCTATTGGCACTCTAGACCTTTAAAGAATGCCCATGATTTCTAGGAATTACAGATATGGTCATACTGGAAGCAGATCTACTTGCCGGAAAACGAAAAAGGATTTGCTTTTGGAAATAATTTTATAACATTTTTGCACTAGGTTCACCCACAGTATTATGCAAAAGCCCATTGTTAGATAAGATATACCTTTATTTTAGCAATAGTATAATGACCAATGTATAATTATTTCTCAGTCTGTTTATTAGAACACAACTAGAAAATACAGGAAATGTATATGCATTATGATCAAATAAGAAATAAAGCTCCTATAAGCTACAGTGGCATATATTTAGTGCAATAGCAGCATCTGGTAGCAAACACTGCTATGCCTGACGTTTCTACAGTCCAAAGAAGCAGGGTTAAAATGGAATGAAGATCAGTGTAAAAGAGAATTGTGGAGTGTTAGGTTTAATTATGAAATTTTTGTCAATAATATGGTAAATACGGTCATAGCTTTGCTAAAAGCTAGGGTTTAAATTTCATATCCCTATATAGGTCCTTTCATATCCTTATACATATATATATATTCATATATATATATATATCATGTGCAATATACATATTCTTCATGTGCTATATTCATGTTTAATTCTATATAATTTTTTACAATTTAAATGAGCACATTAAAGGCCTATTTCTGATTATATGTTGAACAATCAGCAAATAAAAGTACTATACAATTCATTATATTTCTCTTTATATTTAAAAACCTTGTGAAAACTGTTAAGCATATAAGAAAATATAAAATAGTAACATATATAAGTTTAATAGAAATGTGCCATTTTCTTGAGCGATTTTCTTTTCCACATATGCCCAGCCGTTTCAGATTTTCTTACTGTCTAAGAATTATAAGGTACAGCAGACATTATTTTATGAAAACTGTTTAATGGAAATTGGTGCTAAAGAAAGATAGCGTTGGCTTCCGGCTCGTGCATGACTGTTCGCTAGCTTTAATTTCTTTGCCTTTCTTAGCTTTGACAAACTGCATATTCAGCGGGATGGTGTTGTTTTAAATATCTAATAACATTTTTGTTCCAACAGTTTCCAGCTTCTTCCAAGGTTTATTTTCGCTTTGCATGTATGATATAATAGAAACGCTCTGAAAAGCTTCATACTGAACATATGACTGTGTGTAAAATAAATAGAATGAGTTCACTAAGTAGCAAACACAGCTGAATTGGAACACTTCCTCACCATGCGTTAGCAACAGGATTCATAAACAAACCGGTGAGGGGTTGAGTGTTTAAAGCTCTTAAGATCACACACATGAACTGAATTCGGAATGAAAATGAATAAAAGCTGCCACAGTTGGGTCCTTGAGCAAAACCCTTAACCCACAATTGCTTGAGTTTTTTTTCAAGAATGTATCAGTTGTAAGTTACTCTGGATATGGCCGTCTGCTAAAACGCCGTAAATGTAAATGATGGTTTGTGATCGGTTATGTGAAACTGACTGATCACAATAAAAACTTCGATCTGTAACACACAATGTAAAGGAACAATTTAACACATTAACAACCATGATCCCCATTTGGGGATCTGGTGCATTAACTCGCCTACTGATGGGATGGAATGGAATGGGATGTAGGCGGACAGAAATAAAGTAAAAAATGTTCAGAAAACAATTTGGCAGTTAATGGGTTAAGTCATGGGAACTGAACCCCACCCATTTCCATAACCAGGAAAATTGGGGTTAACATGTAAAATTTTTATGACTTTTCATAATAATAACCTATCATAACAGTAGCCAAAGTTTGTATTTCTAACATCATGGGGACGAAATATAAAAAAAGTAAAAAGTAGCTACTTAGTGCTATACCTACTCTTAACCTTAGCCTTAGTTACCTTAGTTGGCTTTTAAAAGCAAGGTGTAGTTTTTGTTTAAAAAAAGCAATTTTCATCATGGTAGACCAGCAAATAATACACTGCTCACAAAAATTAGGGGATATTTCATTATGGTAAATTTCATTTTGATGTATCCCCTCATTTTTGTTAGAAGTATAAATACACACTCGCCACACACTTGCACACAAATAATTTAATTAACAAAAGCAGCTAAAAAAAATTCAGGGATCGTATGCAGCCATTACATCTTTTCCATTAAAGAGATAAAAAGCTCTGTCTTAATTTACAAGCCCTAGTGGACCCTTTTAAGAAACCTGTGATGCTGGGAGAGGGAAGTTAAGTGTGTTTTCGTCCCACTTCCCCATCCAGCGCTTTCTTCCAGCCATTGTTAGAAAGTAAAAACAAATCTGCCTGTCCCAATGGATAAAAACACTCAGCTGTGTTTAATTTGAAGCTCCTCGTTGTTCATGTATGCCTCACAAGATGTCTGATTACAGCCCGGGCATATTTCAGCATTTTCACCTGATCGACTATGCCTGTGTAATCAGCAGTGTGTGTGTGTGTGTGTGTGTGTGTGTGTGTGTGTGTGTTTGGGGGGTGGGGGCTTTAGCACAAAAGAAAAGGAAAAAGGTATCAGAATTACAGTTGTTCCACCTGACTCTGGTCTCATAGTGCCTCTTTGGGTCTCCTTAGTAACACTGGATTCTAAAAGCACATGATATGATCAGACATTTTCTGGACAGATAAGAGATGAAATAAGGTAGAGTGGCTCATTTCAATTACAAATTATATTTACAATGCACAGTTGATTAGCTGAAGGTTATGGTGCATGCTTAAGGTGCCCAACAGGACGACCTTTTGATTAGTACTTTGGAAACTCAATCACTTAAAGCACTTAAAATCAGTGTTCCTTCAAAGTCTAGGCAACTTTAAAGGAATTTACAAGACACCTTTATTCAGAGCGACTTTCAGAGCAGGCAAAGCTCAAGAGCTTGTTCAACCCAAACAGTGGAGGTTTGGAAAAGCCTTGAGATTAGTGGTGGAACCTTAACCAGTCAGGCACTCTAGTTTCCATACATACCCAGTTTAACCCTTAGTCAAATACACTTAGCCAAGACACATTGGCTGGAATATTGATTCTTTGGAGCTTTTTGATGCTAAAGTTGGCACTAAATCTACACTAATATAGTCAGTTTTCTGCTGTCGATTCTGCTTCATTTAAATCTCATAATAGTTTTTGGCTTAAGTCATAATTTTGTCATCCTTCTAACATCTGACGTTTACTTCTGATGTTGTCTCCCAATGATTCACAGCCTTTGTTTGTACTTTTATCATGTCCATGTTCGATTATTGTAATTCCATGCTCTGTGGTCTACCCACTAAATCTTGTCGCCACGTGCAAGGTCTTCAGAATACCCCCCGCAAGAATCTTCAGATCATATTGCTCCTAATGCTCATTCATTACAAAATGATCATCCTTACTTTTAATACATGAAATGGTCTTGCATCCCCTAACTTACAGACTTAACCAAATCATGAACTTCATCTTATAATCTTAGGTCCTCTGATCATCATCATTTAGTCTTGTTGCCCATATGCTTCGGCCTCCAGCTCTTCATTTTCTTCTTCCTAAATCACATCTTAAAACCTACCTGTTATCTCAGTATCTATCTGCTTCCCCTTCTGTTTTGATGACCTCTGATTAGTTTAGTTTGTTTTGTAAAGCGTCCTTGGGTTGTTTAAAAGGTGGTTTAAAAGTCTCACTTATTATTAGTATTATTAATCTTAACTTTAAAGGTATTTTTCATGTCAGAGTGCTCCTGTTTCTATCAAATTATATGTACATAATTTACAGTCACATTTATACAGCTAACAGTTAATCTTAAAGCAGAACAGTTGAAATCCAAGGGTCTTACCTGACAGCAGGACCTTTTGATTACTAGCTCAGATATGTGTTCTTTTTTTCTTTTTGGTTTTTATACCTATTTGAGAATAAGAGGTGGTTATCATCAGTACACTGTATGGAAATCAGCTGTAATACTCTGAATGTGACAACATGGCTACATTACTATTACATTTGGAACCCATACAGTTATATTATTTCATTTTAGACACCACAGGGCCTTGTCAATGCTGCTAACAATTATAATAAAATAAGGCACATTCCCTGTATGATAAAATATCATTAAACTTTCCTTTACGATTAAGTTACCAATTTATATTCAATAATATATGCAAAAAACCATTTATATTACAAAAGGTGAAAGAAGGGGTACTAGAGGGAGGTCCTACAATCCTATATAAAATTCCTGTGCTGGGGTATTATATGGGCTCATATCTGTTGACCATAGAGCTACAGATAGCCAATATCTGTTCAAAACGATCTGTCCGAATTCTTAGAGAATAAGTTGGCTTTTTAATAGCAAAAATCTCGTAAACAATGCCATGTCAATCGTGTTGATGAGGTAGTCATTTTCTAGTAATTGCTTTCTTGCTAGCAGCTAGGGCTAGGGCTTTTAGCAGTCTCATATCATTTTGACACACACCCATCAAGAGATTTCCCAGGTAAAGAGAACCAAAACTGAAGGACATATTTATCTAAAATGTAGTACAGAGAGCATGATGGATTACCTCCCAATACCCTGTCAAGGCCATGCATTCCCAAAAGATATGGAAGTGATTTGCATTGACTAAGCCACACATTCTTAAACAGCTGGATTCTAAACCTCAATGCCGTTTTACACTGGTGTAATAAAGATCTGAAGGATGTTTTTCCAACTGAAACCTCTCCAATAGTATATTATTAAAATGTCTCCAAAATCTACCTTAACAGAGAGATATATTCCTAGTCAACACATTTTCATACTTGCACTGAAAAATCTGATATTACATCCCAACATGCTTTAACAACCGGATGCTACCCTATTCACAGGTCCATTTTACATTAACAGACACACGCTTAAAGCAATAATAGCCTAGGGCGATTCATTAACATACCATTCTCATTTGTTTGACAACACACAGAGAAGCTGGTGACTAGAAAGTCCATCATTAGTCACATGGAACTGAATTGGATTTTGCAAAATGGACATGATGCAACCTTTTAGTTTCTCAATAATTTACAAGGACAGTTTGGCAGAAACATAACAAATCGGTTCAAACACCTTAAAAGAAAGTACCCCAAATAGTGTGGGCTGTGGTAGCCTAGTGCTATATGTACAGGACTATGGACCACAAGGTCCAGGGCTCAAATCCAACTTCTGCTGCCACAGTTTGGTCCCTGAGCAAGGCCCCTAACCCACAACTGCTTGGACTGTAAGACTGTATTAACTGTAAGACGCTCTGCTTAAGGCCATCTGCTAAATGGCATACATGTAAATATAAATGTACTCTGAAATCCAAATTGCAAAGGAACATCAAGGGTTCAGTAATGGTGGAAAATATGCTCCATGTGAGAATGGCAAGCATGGAAAAACATCACTGATGCTGTTACATTTTCCCTGGCCAAGAATATGATATCAATTTAACTGTCAAAATTGAGAGTTTAAACTATCTGGCATACTATTTGGGGTGCTTTCTTTTGAGGTTGTTGAACAGGTTGTTTAAAAAAAAAAAGTCCATTAAACTAATAACTATTTTTAAAAATATTTTTTAATCCCTAGCTCCTGCTATTGCATTGCTAAACGAATGTATTTTAAAGACCCGCCCACTCTAGGCTATTATTGGTTTAATCCTGTGTCTGTCAAGAATCCCTCAAAGTGGAGTAATGATTATTGTAGTTAATTATTGTAGTCTGTGAGTGTTAAAAACCTTGAGACGCTATTCCAGAAAATCACTGAGGTGTTTTAAGCCTTCATGATCTTAAATTGTCATATCACCGTTCCTTGATTGTAAGTCGCTACAAGTAGGGTGTCTGCTAAATACTGTTTATATAAATATACCGGAATAGTAGTGCAACTGATATGAAGCTTTTCCATACAGAGTTTCTTATGTACTGAGAGATGAATAAGGATAAGACTCTGCTTTACTTACCTCTTTCTACCTTGCTGGAGACTTCAGGCTGTGGTTTCTCGGGGTGGATTGAATTCTAACAATCTGACGGCTGCAAAGCTCCTCTATGATATTTGGGTTTGCTAAGAGAAGTTTTTTCCACTACCTCTTGGAATCCACAGCTATGCACAATCTCCTAGTTGCACTATTACTTATATCGTGGAAAAAAATCAGACTGGAATAAATGTGTCAGACCTGCAGAGGTTTAAAGACTTTAGCAGATGACACAGGGAAATAAAATTCCATTCCACTGGCTTGGGAGTTTTGAATAAGACCTCACTAATAATTTCTCCAGCGCTGGGACGTCTGACTGTAAGGGGTTAGAAACGTGGAGAAATGCGTCTTCTAATAAAGCCCAGGTACCTGAACACAGAAGTCAGAAGCCGGGGCTACAGTTTCGTTTTCTAGGTACGCTATAAATGGGGTTCCTCAAAGTCTAGGCAGCTTTGAAATAATTTACAGTACATTTTTATTCAGAGCAACATACAGTTGAGCCGAGGAGGTGAAGGTTAAGAGTCTTGTTCAAGAGCCAAGCAGTGCGGGGGAAGCATGGAGGAAAGCTGTTTGATCAGAAGTCCAGAGCCTTAACCAGTTAGATACACAAAAGCTGAAATAGGGTATTTTTGGGCTACTGTAGTGTGAATATGAAGGGTATTTTCTCTAAAAAACTGAATGCAAACGAGACATAAATGTGTCAGAGTTACCGCTGAAAACACGAAA
>JAUZSU010013686.1:0-11035 GCA_034780255.1 Parotocinclus maculicauda
GGATGATCAGTGGAAACAGGATGCACCTGAGCTCAATTTTGAGCTTCATGGCGAAGGCTGTGAATACTTACGTAAATATGATTTCTTAGTTTTTTATTTTTAATACATTTTCAGAACTCTCAAAAAAACTTTTTTCACATGGTCACATGGGGTATTTTGTGTAGAATTCTGAGGAAAGAAATTAATTTAATACAATTTGGAATAAGGCTGTAACGTAACAAAATGTGGAAAAAATAAAGCGCTGTGAATACTTTCCAGATGCACTGTATTTATTAGGATTAGTTTCAGTACTTTAGGATTTGGTCCGAATAAGCAGCTGGTCCCATTAACCGGTGGTCCTATTAAACGAAAGCAACTGTATATCCACATATATCGTATGTTGATGTTAACCCTAGGTAATAATCAAAGCCATTTGCTATATTTTACACCCATGCAGTCACATCATGCAAGATTTTTTGTAGTTTTCATTCTGTAGTTTAGGAAATTATCTCATTCTGTAGTCTCTTAAGCATATGCTGTGTTTTGGTATGTTAGTCAACCAGCTTTGCCCGCAAGACCATTTGAGATCACCACCCAAACCATCACCAGACCAGCAGAAACCAAGTTGGACTAACATGCAATCCATATGGTCTTGCTAATTGAGCATCATTCTGGCATCCAAAATACTTCTAGCTGTTTTTAAGCAGGGAATAACCTCTCGAGATTCTTAAAGACTATTTAACTCGCACCAGTGACAGATATAAAAGCAGCATGATAATGATAAGTTAATCCATGGTTTGCCTTGCACTAAAAGAAGCTAGGATATGAAAAGAAATTGCAAACACTGTAGGCTAATGAATGCTAACATCTAACAGAATATTGTTAACCCAGCTTGTATTATTTAGAACATCTCATAAATTAACTCTTCACTTTACCACTAAGCGGGAACGTCACCAAGAAAAGAGGAGGAAAACTGAGAATTTACCATTGCATCAATAATGGCTAATAGAGCCATGTTAGCTTTAGTGTTAAGTAATAACACATTTACATTTCCAGCATTTAGCAGACACCCTTATCCAGAGCGACTTACAACTGATACAGTTTTGTTTTACAATTCAAGCAATTGTGGGTTAAGGGCCTTGCTCAAGGACCCAACTATGGCAGCTTGGCAGAGGTGGGATTTGAACCCTGGACCTTCTGGTCCAGAGTCCAGTAACTTAACCACTAGGCCACCACTGAAGCTGCCAGATGCTGCAAATGCTTATGTGAAAGGGAAGGTCTGTATAGAAATACTGACCACTTTAGCCTAGAGAAGCTGTTTTTGATGATGCATTTGGTTTTTAGCACTGCATACAAATTCACTGTATTTTCTGGTTATATTCTAACAAAGAAATAATGATATATGTTGAGTATACCTTGCTAAAACAATGCTATGCTACACTATTCATACTCTCTACAGTCTGTGTGGATATGGTTTATGCACACCAAGAGGCAGCACACACTCCCTGTATTTACATAGCAACATTTGGCTAATGGTCCCCAGATGCTTTGAAAGGAGGAAGGGGAGTGTCCTCAGAATCAGACACTGGAATACACACAGCTGTGGTACCCAGACTTCGGAACTGGGCAGTCCCGAACCACTATTATTATTCAAAACCTTTCTTAAATTCTCATTAGCAACTACCATTTCCAAAATTGTTTGGCTCTGAGTCACACAAACAAATGTAATGTGGGACTGTAATATTTGCCATAATCTCATCTGGTGCTAAGCTAAAACTAAATGCAGAATTTATTTTAGTGATATTTGTAACTGTTTAGTGCTTCTGGCCACAGAAAACTAGTGAAAACTTTATAGTTGATAAAAAGTACCATGGATTTTCTCTGAGATAAAGTAAAATAACTCATGTTTGTCAATGGAAAACAAAAAGTTCTTTAATGACAAAACTAAAATAATGATATAAACCATCAGCTGAAAAAATAAAAATGAGACAACAATGTTAAAAGACTAATCAGAATCGTTATTTAAACTGGCCAAGAGCATGCATCTTTATAACAGGCTTCTTTATATGAGATGCTGCTGATTGTTTCATCCTCTTTATACCCTCCATTTAGAAACTATAAAGCTTGTCATTTGTTTATGCCTTTGGTCTTTTAAGATAATATAATGTTGTAAAGCTGCTTAGAGACAATGCTCCAATGTGTAAAGAGCTATATAAATAACTAGATGCCATTTGGATTACCTTGTTAATGTAGACGGCAATTTTTTGTTCAGTTCTTAGAATATGGGCTATGGCACAAGCACAGAACAGGTACTGAGATATGGTCAGTTGAACTTAAAAATAAACAATATTTTTTATTGAAAAATGAAATTAAAAGAACCAACTTTCACTTGCAAAAAAATCTGATTAATATTTCGACTAAAAGGTTAATCGATCACAAGATGATAAAGTTATGCATGCTGAATGAATCCATTTTGTCCAAACAGCCAATTCAGTGATGGAATGCAAATCAGGTTGGCTGTAAACAGACAGACTTAGGTCAGTTTTCATCCGTTTCTAAAATATCTTTCAGTTTTGTAAAGCTTTCCATTAAATATTGAATTGTTAATTAAATTGTTCAATAATAGTTCAATTTAATTGCTTTAAAAGAAGGTTCAAGTAGGGTTCCTCTTTATACCCACATCCAATTCCAACTGGATATTAGTTGGATAGCATTCTTGGGCTATTATTACTTATACGAGCCTGAGTTAATGTTTACTAAGTAGAATACAAAGTACTATATATTTTGCATTACTTAATAAACCACAGCACAATAATAACTTAACGTTAAATTCTGATATGCCAAAATATGGTAATTACAGTGCAGACTTTTACCAGGACAAGTAAGCACATAAACCCAACATAACCAGAATATTGGAAGCCACCCTCCTGCCACAAAGACATGGTGATCACCAATATTAGGATCTGAAACTCAGCAGGCACCAGTCTCAACTCTCTTCAGGCAATGCTTATTCTCCCGTCTGCATTTGTACGTCATGGCGTGCTGAATTATTCACCTTGTTTTGCATGTCTAAATGTAAAAAAAAAAAAATATGGACATACAAAGCCAGTGGTTTTTTTTTCAAAATTCTCCTGCAAGGAGAGGAGATTTTTTCATGCGGCCGCCTATCGCTGGGTATCCATCACACTCTAAGACATGCTTGTTCGAATTCTGTTTATAATACAGCTTTGATTAGAAGGCTCATTACAATGATTCTGTATTATTTATGAGACTGCAGATGTTTGCTGAGAGTACAATATAAGGCTCTCTGTTCAATTATTAACCCTTAGTTGTTTGTCACATATACAGTATTGTGCAAAAGCTCAGTTCTCAACCACCTTGGAACTCTGTAAGCTCATTTCTCGATGCATTTTGACTAGACAAATGCCTCGGTTCTCTTCGTTTTCTTCGTCTTCGTCTACTTGGTGCATCTGATTAAATTTCCAGCTGTTCCAGCCAATACTCGATTCAGTACACAGTGATTCAGTGATTCAGATTCACAATAACTCTTGCTTAGTTCACGTCTTGTTTTTCTTTCTTTATTTTACATCTGAAGTACTATATTCTCAGTGCAAATAAGTCCCCATGGGTCCTAAAAAGGTCACCTATAGCAGGCAACCGAGAGCAAAACGGGTATTGAATCCAGAATACTGTCAGGTTTCAACAATAAGGATGGCACCACTATGACATATTATTGTTTATATAAAACTCAGTGGTTCATGATACATTTAACTTATGATGGATTTATCAGAACATATCCCCATCGTAAATCAGGGAGCATTAATGCATATACTGCCTTACACTGGGTGGATTTTCTTGGAGTCTGGAATCATTTAATTCACATTATTTCTTTTGAAGGAAAAAAATCTTGGTGCTCGTCATATTCAGTACCAGACTTTTGTAATCAAAATGTCAGATTTCGTCTATCACTCCATTCCTTTATCAGTCACATTCTCAAGGCCCCAATTTAATGGATGACATACCTTATATTAGCGTCAAAAAAATCCCCCACACAGAGACAAACATAAAAGCTTCCACATATGCACAGTGCACATCCATTTGAAGGACATATGCATGACTGCACATGATAACATTTCTCCAATTAATTGTGTTGCTGCCAGAGTCATCTGGAGAGTTTGTAATAAATCACAATTAACAAACGGTTGTGTTCAAGCAGAAATGCCACTCCCTGTTATTTTGAACCATGCACCAAGCGAAGAACACGTTCTCAGTGCTAGACATTTAGGCTTAGTTTGCAAATCCACTAAAACTATGGTGTCTAAAAAAAGGGGGGCTCCTAATTCTTCATGTGAACATGCGTCAAGCTCGTTCAAGGGGGAAACTGGATTAAATTAGACTTCATTAAAGGACTAACGATGCATAATTGAGCGGATTACTTCAAAGCAAGTTATGCAGTGTAGAGGAATAATGAAAAATGGTGTGTGCTTATGCTAATGCTGAGAGAAAACATGCTTACAGCGGGCCTCATTTTATTTCCTAACCTGGGAAAGATTTAAGCACTGAAATAGCCCCAAACTCTGCCTATTGTGACAGGCATTCAGCTGCACTTTGAAGTTAAAAGTGTTCATGAATAAATGAGCTTGATCCTCCTCTTGGGATCAAGTGATATCTCAACTAGATGCTCCTCTTCATTTTCTCATTCCCTGTTTTCCTGGTTTGATTCGCTTTCAACCTATTTTAACACCTACCTTGACCTTTTTGTCTCCCTCACCTCCTTTTTGCTTAAATTGCTTTATGAAATACCTCCTTCCCTCCCTCTATTTCCCAAACTTATCTTTCACTCTAAATGCAGACGACGTTAGATCCATGTACTGAAACATTTGCTGATTATGCAAATACGAATGACTATGAATTGATTATGATTGGTTTTCAAATGATCACTGATTACATTAAGACAAAACAGGGAAGTACTAAAAATATCACTGGAAAATAAAAATGATTCTATAACCTATGACTGGTAAATGTTCCCATGTTAAAAGACAGGGATCCCGACAGGGATTTTTGTGATCTCGTGATCATTTTTATCCACAGTTTTCCTGGAACGACACCATGCGTACTCATACCACGCCGTGCCACACTGGGAATGATGTCAGAGGACTAAATATGAACTAAATATTTATATATAGACTATATACGCAAAACACACAAGGTGAACGTAAACACAGACATGGGTCTAACCATAGTAATGTACATAGTCCACAGAACCAAGGCTAATGGCAGTACTCTCTAATAACACACAATACTACAGGTATGATTCAGTTTAATGACCAGCATCATCATCCGGTCACTTTAATTCAATTTAATTCAAATTTATTTATATAGAGCTTTTTACAACGGAGCATTGTCTCAAATCAGCTTTATAATCTTATATGATCTTAAAAGGCCAATCCCAAACTGAGCAAGCCTAGGGTGACAGTGGAAAGGAAAAACTCCCTGAAAGTAGAAGGAAGAAACCTTGGGAGGAACCAATATTTAAAAAGGGACCCGACCTCCTTGGGTGGCCTAGATATTAATTCAACTCGTATTTCTCTTTGCAAACACATTGTTTGTTAATTCCAGTCTTAATGCAATAATATTAGTGTTAATCACAATAGTTGGAGTCAAATTGATGTGTGTACATCTAACAACAGATGTCCCATGTCTGTGTGGGTTTACTTTGAGTACTCCAGTTTCCTCCCACACTCCAAAGACATGTTTTACTTGAATTGATTACGCTAAATTTGCCCGACATAATTGTATATATGACTTGCTTACTTTCTTAATTCTCTTCATCCCTTTTGGGACATCAGGTCACTCGCCCTGTTATTATGTTATATATAGAAAATCCTATTAATTTTTTATTGTAAGTACTGGCAGGAGGGCACTGCAATGGCAGAGTCATAATTCACAAGTAACAATTCACAATATGTAATCAAACCTGTTCTGTGGATCTACAGAGTAAATTATGCAAGAAATACATGGTACAATAAACTCTGACAAATTAACAGTCTCTTCCTTTCTATCACAAATCCTGCCTTACACACATACACCTTAAACATATTACATATTAGCTTTAATTAGGGCCTGATTATCATGGTTAATGAGAGAAACAAAAGGGATGACGACCCTCTCATAATACAAGCCGATAGATAGTCTGTTAACTAGGTCGAAATATTAGGAGACAGAGGGAGAGTAAAGCAATGCAGGAAGATGGGGGATGAATACTGAAAAGGGTCTAACATGAGAGACAAAATGAGAAGCAAATTAGAGTTGGAGTGTGAGGGACAGAAAGAGAATAGGTGACATCCAATCCTGCTCCTAGCAGACAGAGGACACACACACACACACACACGTGTCGTGCTATCCATGTGAAGACTTTAGACATAATGATTACGCTCATTACTGCTCTACCTACACCCACCCCTAGCCATATACCTAACCTAAAGCAAATATTTGGCTCTGTTGGTTTTTCTAAAGAAAGCTGCAGTTTCTGTAAAAGATCTTTCAAGATGTCCCCACCATGACTAAATCTTTCTGTGCTGGTTCACACGATGTACTATAAACACTTTGTCCAGCATAGTGTTGGACTAGAATATCTAATAGTTCCCCAGATCATCACACCAGCAGCTGGGGCAGTGTGTCATGGAATAAAAGCAAGGGTTGAAATTTTCATCACAAGGCCTCCATACTCAAACCCAAACAGAACCTGGATCCGTCACTAAAGACCAGTACAGTTCCAGATCTAGTCTGTAGTAGTACAGGTTCTTGTTTTGTCAGATCTGTACCTTGCCACAATTTACATTAACATGCACTGTGAGCTGTGAGATCTTATATAGACAGGTGTGTGTCTTTCCTAATCAAGTCCAATCAGTTCTATTAAACACAGCTGGACTCCAGTGAAGGAGTAGAATCAGCTCAAGAAGGATAAAAAGAAATGGACAGCTTGTGAGTTAAATATGAGTCACAGCAAAGCGTCTGAATACTTATGGCCATGTGTTGTTTCAGTTTTTGTTTTTTAATAAATTTGCAAAAATTTGTTTGGAAAAATATATTTTTTTTCTGTCAAGATGGGATGCTGAGTGTACCTTAATGACAAATAAAACGAACTCTCTCTCACTCACTCACTCTTTCAGCACCCTCAAAGGTGCTTTAAAAAAGTTTGACTTGATTATTCAAGGCCATCAATTTCAACTGAGTACAAAAGGTTTCTTTTTAAGCATAACACCTACCAAATTTGCCTTATTATGTGCTATTCTGCAAAGCAGCAGGTTTTCAACGAGCCACTTTTGTACAGGTGAAGCGTTTCAACATTTATTTGTGGATTTGGGATGAACATATCGGAATAAAAAGATATAAATATAAGATCTAACAATATATTTTTAAGCTGTCCTTTCAAATGAAATAGTAAAGCGCTGATATTTTGGCTAAACGAATCTATTTTGCATAAGGAATACAAAAATATGAAATTATTCCAATCTTAAGAATATGGCTTTCTAAATTACTGCATATTGCAAACCTCAAAAAGTCAGCCTTTCCTTTGTATTATTATTTTACAATATAAACAACATTCACAATCATCACACTATTATCAAGATGTATCTTAACTACATCCAATAAAATTTAAAAATACCACTGCACACAGAGCCTTATTACTTATCCACAAATGAGCAGACAAAGTGTTAAACAATTTCATTAAATTGTTACATTTTTAATTAAATAAAACAACTGTTATATATTGAACACAATAACCGTTATCTACATTTACCTACCTAGAAAGCCTTTTCTGGAAATACCTTTTTTCTGTAGCTTTTGTATTTTTTTAATGCATGTTGATATAAGGTTAAGAAAGTGTCAACACTTTTCTTCAGTGGTGATGGAAAGTACTAAATTATTTAGTGACACTCATGACACTCGTTTTCTCACCTAGTTTTTGTGGTAAGTGGTGAGAATAACCGAACACACTTCTCTATGCCTATTTAATGTGTTTTAGTTAACACTAGAAGGTGATAGGGGAGCTTTTGTGGTCTAAGAAGGCAGCCTTGTGAACTATATTGTCCACGGCATTCGTGTGTGGGCGAGAATAACAGCCGTCTTTCCCATGGTAACGAGCGATCCAGCGGATGTATCCTTCACCAGGAAGCACATCCTGAGGTTCATCGCTAAAAATCTGCCAATTTCAAACTAGAAATCTGCTGTCTTTCTTTATTGAGTCGAATAAAGGTCTGAATACATCATAATTTAACAAAAAAAACTTGCACAATATCGCTCTTGCAAATACATTTTTGAAATTAGAAACTGTCTTTATGGGACAGTGCAACATATTTGCTGTTTTATTTATGACGCGAGCTTTTATTTCAGAAGAGAGAAGGCAATTGGCTGCGTTGAATGCAGAGGATGGGAGAAACTAGTTCATAACAATGTTGTGTCTCATTACAAAGACTACTTTACTCCTTTTCTTATCGTCCAACGTTGTATCGGCTTCTCGCCACAAATAGGAACCGATTCTCCAAGATAATCTGCTACTGTCCAACATTCTGTTTATACTTCTCACACATCAGAGTACAGACTAAGTGACAAAATGATAAATCATCACCATCATTGCTGCTTATCAGTAGCACAGTGCCAGCCAACAGTAGTTCAGCATTCAGTCTGATCATGCTGATGCAGCATGATTTTAATCAAACCTTTTGGATTAGATTAGAGTAACAACTTAATAATGAGGACAGTTACATTATTTGGGCAGGAGCTTATGCAAAAGGATATGCACACACACACACGTACCTGTTTCTGGGTGACATGTCCCATGCTTGTTACAGTTACATGGCACACAGGGTGAGTATGGTCCAGAGTTGGCTGTCTCTCGAGTAAATCCTGGGGCGCACAGCTCACAAAATTGTCCCATGAATCCAGGGGGGCACTTACACACTTCTACCCACGGGGCAGGCGGATGGTGGGGGGAAAGAGAATGGGACACAGCCAGAATCGCAGAGCTCAGGGTCACCCCAGAGAGCTGGGAGGTATCTGTGAGAGAATATATAGTAATACCATTATAAAGGGTGAAACAATGGCTAAATGGGTCCCATGTAAATAACAACACAAACCAGTATAATACAGGTAAATAGACTGGTTGAGCTTTTAATAATTAATGAAAAGTAGTGGAGATCAGTTCAAAAATGCCAGTGAGAGTATTTATTGCGCTAAATATTAACATGGTAACTTTTTCTGAGCTAAATCAGGTGTTTAAACCTTAAACACAGACAGGGTTAATAAACACCCTGGATTCCTGATGGCTTCTACAGTCATCAGATCGTAATCCAATATAGCACCTTTGGGATGTGGTGAACCTTTGGGATCTGCATCATGGATGTGCAGACGACAAGTCTAACTGAGGAATGAACACCCAATTTAAGTAATTTTGAAGGCAAAATGGGGTACAACCTGGTAATAGCAAGGTGTACCTAATAAAGTGGCTAATGAATATATATGCATATACATACATATATATCGAGCTCACCCTCGCCCCCTGGCGTTCGGACTACCTCCGTGCCTCGCCACTTGGGAGACGTCCCAAATCGTGCTCTCTGCACACCTGCCCCGTTTGGCGCCCTCTCGCGATCAGTTCGCGCATTGCTTTCAGTCGGGACGCAACACATCGGCGCCATTTCATCCTTTTGGTTTTTTTGTGTTCAGGAGCCTTACGCTATGCTCTTAATCCCCTTTTAGTTCTTCTATATTATTTCCCCATTATTATTATTATTATACGTTGTGGGATTCCGTCTATCCCACATCCTTGGGTCCTACCAAAAACCATCTCGTAACACAAACAAACATGAGTAACCTGCACAAAAACACCTCAGCCATGGTAAAACAGTCTCTAGTCCAAATGATAAGCTAAGGTACGCAGGTTAGCACGACAGGTAAGGTACACACATACTTGTAAAACTATACTTGTGAGTGCTTTTCATTGTCACGAATGCAAAGGATTACTGGAGCTAATTAATGCTACACCTACACAGAACTTTACCCTCAGTAACATAAAGACACGTTTTTTTAAATAAAAGTTGATTTTTTTTTTTTGTAAAATGCAGTTAAAGAAGTGAGATCCTGAAAAGCGGTCCTTACTCGCCAAACTTCCAGGTTTTCCTATTGTAACAAGGACATTTGGTCCTCATAAGACAAGGTACACACACAATCACAGATGATTGATAGACGTTTGAGCTTTAACTCCCACCTCTGCTCGTTGACCTGCAGCTTTGATTGGCTTTATAGGTGACCGGCAATTTGCCTTAATGCCTGGAATAAAAAGACAGAACTTTCAGCATTTTAAAGATCTCTGAAAATAAAGAGCAAACAAAATGAGAAACACAACTTGCTGTAATCAGTGAGTTATTGTCAAAGAGGTGTAACACAATGTAACACAATAGGGCATTCTACATAATAAATAGAATGTACCTGATCTCACACACCTTTGTAATGCCACATTTCTTACATAAGTTTAGTACATGGCAGATTTTATGCGAACATCAATATGCACAAGCAGATGTCAGAGCAGTGGATAAAGCCGTAAATTAAAAAAAAAATCCAATACTGAACTCTGAACTGGGTCCTCTTTGCACACTGATTACCCCATTGTAAGGCTGCCTGGGTAATGGATGCGCCCCTACATAGCCTTTTGAAATGGCAGTATTGTGGGTAATGCCATTTAACCTGGCTAATCTCAGGCACTGTTTTTAAAAATGGGTTTTTGGTCTGATGCACTGAAATGCTCATAACACTCACCTCTCACTTCCGTTCTATCCATTTTCCATCTGAAATATGTGAGCTGTGTGAGTGGTTCTTTATTGATTACATGACAATGAAAACGCACATGATGGATGATTTTAAAAATTCGATCAAATAACCTTCTCAGAACAGGCCGTCGATTACAGTCAGCATTATCAGCTGTAGCAACACATATATTGTTATCCGATTTTTTATTATTCCACCAATTTTCGGTCAGTATCTCCTCCTAGAGCTT
>JAUZSU010013707.1:0-22660 GCA_034780255.1 Parotocinclus maculicauda
CGAAGAGTTTCTTCACGGATATTACATACTGTACACGTTCTTTGGTCCGATTAAATGGAATTTTGGTCCAAATAAGCAAATAACATTACACGTATATAATAGGATTTGTTTCGGTACTTTAGGATTCGGTCCGAATAAGCGGCTGGTCCTAATAACCGGTGGTCCAATTAACTGGATTCGAGATTTTGAGATCAAATTTCTCTCTCTATCTCTCTCTCTCTCTCTCTCTCTCTGTACTCCACTTGTAGGACACCTTTTTAGGTAAATCATTGTGTCAATTTAAATCAAGCAGCGTGCAGAAGATGAAACGAATACATTTTTCCCATTGTTATAATTATGCATTGCCACTCATGCATAAACACACACATGCATACAAGTGGTTCAGTTGAATGTGTTCAATCTTCAAAGGAAACATTGGTTTTGATTAGATATCTTTTTAATGCTGTGGCACGATCAGCTTGCCGTGTACTGTGACTGAATGCGTGCTAAACAGAGAAAGTACTTTCAACGGGCGGTGAGGGTGATGTTTTTTTTCCCTTTCTAGGGGTGGGGTGTGTGTGTGTGTGTGTGTGTCTAATTCATGATCAATGTCTGGCCCTGTTCATTTACCTATTAGTCTAGAATGCATTTTTAAAAGTAAGAATCCCTGGTCAACAGAACTTCAAACAAAGCATACATATTAACTGTGATTTTGCATAATGTTTCACACATTTTCCAGTCAGGTTTGTGGGGGCTCCAGGGCACAGGCGATAATTACACAAATGCATGAAACAAATCCTTTTCAGTATAACAAAAACAAAAAAGTGATTTTCTGATGACTGAAGCTCATGATTTTGCAAAAAATTTAACAACAGAAATCAACAAAACATGTTTTAGACACAGAACATTTGCATAAAACTGTTTGCACTGGGCTAAAAACTAACAAACCCACAATGTGTATTTGTATGTTTTGTAATCTTTGTCTATGTTTTCCCTTTTAAAAAAATTAGAGTAAAACAGCTGAGTTATGCATTGCCACTCGTGCATAAACATACATACACACACAAATGGATCAGCTGAATGTGTTAGATCTTCAAATTAACGTTGGTTTCATAATTTTTTTTTACACTTTGGCATGATCATTTTGCTGTGTACTGTGACTGAATGTATGCCAAATATTTTTTGGTGGTAGTGTTGATGTTTAACACTATGTTTAATTATTCTGGGTTTTTTTTATTGGTGGTGGGTTAGGGCCAAACCGAAAAATGCAAATTCAGTGTAGTTTCTCCCAACGCTAATGGCTTCAAGCAGTTGAGTAGTTGAAAAATGCTTCCCAGCTATTTTGCATTTAATGGGAAACCATATATTCTCTGTAGGGTTCAAGTCTGGACTCTAAGTCATGAGCCTGGAAGAATGTGGTGGATTATTAAGTAACTAATAAAAGAAAGGCATAGAATAAAATAGAAGGCCTTTATTGGCACAATACACATGTGCAATGAGATTAAAAACCACTTATTTCACAGTGCAAACAGTTATATATAGTAGTTATTGCACATTATTAAGTATTGCACAAAGGTGAATGTGAATATAGGACAGTGATAGTGATGGTACTTTGCCAAATACAGATATTTATAATATACAGTTATTACAAATTCTGATAATAATAATAATTAAAACAACAGGGCATTTTTGGATATCTAGACATGTTAGCTTGAGCATTATATCAATCAATTAAATCTTTTTCATGTTTTATAGTTGTGTACATACAAGCGTATGTAAGTTTGTATACGTTTCCTGTTTTCAGCTGTTTTTTCAAGCAGAAGTAACAAGTTAATTGTGGTTTTTACATGCAGATAATATATAATAATGATTATTTATAGTTATTGTATACAAAAACCGCTATGCAATCAGAGTAGGTTTTTTTCTTAGTTCTGTGCCTTCTCAGTGTGGGAAAAAATATGTAGATGTGCAAAATAAATCTCTTTCCAAAGGTGTTCCAGAGCCCTTAATTTATCCACATTGAAAAGTAGCATTACACCCTTATTGTCAGTACAGTTTATACATTATGTCACTGATCCTTTGCTGGCACAAGAAGAGTGAAGAGTGAAGCAGGACTCTTTAAAGAGCTTCATCTCTGGAATTTTAGAACTGTATCTACATTTTTGCACTGTTAATATTTAACGCTATCATAATTCTTCCATGTTCTCAGTCACATTTAACATTCAATCTATGTTGTCTCAATTTAAAAAAATCTAAATAACTCATTAAATGTATCAGTACACACAAAAACACGAAGGTACACTGCATTGGTACACCCCAGCTTTAGCGTCTGGTACAATACAATAAATAAAATTACTTTACTGCCAAATAGGTGAAAAGCATACTGAGCAATTCTTCATTCCCTCTCAAACAAAATGCATTTTTAATGAGTTTGTGCAAGCCTTTTTGTAAACACGAAAAAGTACAGATTTGCAAAAACATAGGGCACATTTAAGAGTGCAAAACTACTTTGTCTAGAGGTCAAGAGATCTGTCTGCATACAAAGGAATTATTCTCACTTTTGAGCTCTGGATTTTTCACCGCATAATGTCATCACGTTGGTGGTCCATAGAACCAGACTGACTGCTGATCAGAGCAGATTGTTCAATGACCTCCAGGCTCCCTAATTTTACTCCATTATCTCCCTAAAAGTTCTTTGTCTTCTTTCAAGACCCAAATGAAAACAAGGCCATTCTCTCAACACCCTTTATTGTTCACTTGTTTAAAAAATAGGGCACTTTTTGTTAAGCAATAATCTGATAAAGAAAAAAATACTGGACTTTATCTTATGTCAAGTCAACTCAAAATATGGGTAGCTAAATAACACAATTACAGTATTATTAAATATTTATATACTGCTCACAAAAATTAGTAATTAAATATCCCCTAATTTCTGTGATCAGTGTAGCGTAAATACACATCATACACGTAAATAAAGAAACATTTAAATAGAGAACATACGTACAGAAAATATATCAACTATAATACAAGAGAATACAATATTATAAAGAGTAAATAAAAAAAAAATATAAAACCATATAAAACAATAGCATATGTAATAAATATAAAATGCATTATGTCACCATAGCTGTTTGTGATGTATTGTGTTCAACAAGGGTGAATTACAGAACCTTACACTATTTCAGCAATAATATCAAAACAACTATATTGTAGAACATTACATCTATTGTATTACTTTTAACTCCGATTCCTACTCACTCTGTTTTTCTCTCTGTGGGCTGGTTCATCCGATTACATGATGGTTCATCACTCTGCATGCTGCTTCCAATATACACCCATTCGATTTAATGACAGACGTGTTGAGAAATATAAAAGAAATAGAACTTTAGTCTTATATACAACTAAGATCCATCTAAATAGCAGAAAACTAGTAGGAGCAAACACAAGCTGACAGGAATTCGGTTTCGTATTTTAAAACAGCTACAAAGATAAACCATACCTGTACTCTACATGACTATACTGTACAAAATGGTTTCATATTGTGTTTCAATTGATATTATTGTAACAAATAAAACACTGCAAGTATCTAAACTACTACCGTAAGTAACTGTGGTAATGTCTGGTCAATGTTCATTTCGGTCAGTGCTTAGTCAGTGCCCTGTTTCATTAAACAGTGCACACTTATAATTATTTAATAATTAATGATTATATATATCAATAAGTAAAAACATTTAATGATTCATGACATTGCTGCACATAATCTGCTGCATTTGTAAGCATACAGTATAAGGTCTTTTCCTTGGGTAAAAAGCTAAAGATTCACAGGCTGAATGTAGAAAGTGTAATTTTTCATGCAGAGATAAGTGCAAGTAGAAACAAATCCTGAGTCAGTTAAATTTTTTATGCATGATTGATCAGTCTCTGTATAATGGAACAAGCACATGCATTGGAGAAACCCTTCAAATCTACAAATACCAAGTTGTAATACACTTAACATGGTGCTACACTCTAAACTGAATAGTTTACACTTGAATTGAAAATGCAAATTGAAGATCTTACTCGTTAAACCGTGCCCTGAATGTGATTGAGTGATAGCAGAAGCTGCCCGCATGTAGTTCCTACAACTGGCTGGGGGCCATCGGAGGGAACAGAAACACGGATAGTGGCGCCTGATCACCGTGCAAAGAATGAAGGGAGTTCTCTCTTTATGACACTGATCTATGCTTACATTCCATGGGCTTCTGACCCGTGGTGCTCATATATCTTGGCTCAGGGTGAGATCGTTTGCATTCTTTAGCTGCCTTATTATGATTTATGACAACTTGCATCCACCACAGTAATATAAATGGTAGACTGTGATAGCACTTCCATACTTTGATGCCTAAAATCAACTAACCTGCATGATGGGGTATTACATCTTTAAAAAGTCATAAGTCAAGAGAAACCGGTTACAACCTCGAATCAGATAAAGTTTGAATGGTATGGAATTGCATATAAAACATAACCATTTGTTTCTTACATTTACATTGACTTTTATTTCATTGCAAACGAATAAACCCAAGATATTTTATGTTTTATCTGGTTAACTTCCTTTATTTTGGTAATAAACATCAATTTCTGCATTTCAGACCTGCAACACATTCAAAAAAGGTTTTTGATGGTAGCGAATTTACCATTTTTTAACTTAGCCATTGCTTCTAACACACAAAAGGTGTTGTGGCACAGGGGATTTCAAGCGATTTGGTGTTTCAGGTGTTATTTTGTCCCATTCTTCCTGAAAACACATCTTAAGATATGTAATAGTATGTCTTTACTGCATTTTCCATTTCAAAATTCTCCACACATTCTCTACTGGGGACAGGGCTGCAAACAGTCCGGTTCAGTTCGCATCTTCACGCCTTTGAAATGTGTGCAACAAATGGTTTGTATTGTCTTGTTGAGGAATGCATTGATGTACTTCTGTTGCTACAGGATGTCATTGTACTTTTGTGCATTAATGCTGTCATTAAATAGTAAATCATTCACAAAATGAGTTTTGCCTAGGGCACTGACACAGCCTCATACCGTGACAGACCCTGAAGTTTGGACTTGTTGCTGTTACTTTCTGGATTGTTTTCACCTTTGGTCCTGAGCACACAATGTCCATTTCTTAAAAAGAATATCTGGAATACCGATTTATTTGAACAGAATACATGTTTCCATTGTGTGATTGTCTATCCCAGACGCCCCTTATCCCAGATAACTCAACATTGCTTCTGGACAGGGTTAAGATGAGGCAAAGTTTTAAGTGGCATTAACAGATGAATTCAAGTTGACTTGAAAAACATGAAAAGCCCAGTTTGTACCGTCTTCAAATAAATTAAAGTCAAAATAAACGTAAGGCAGGCACTCTGTTTATATTCATTTAAATTTTCCTCACTGTCCCAATATTTTCTGATTTAGGGTTGTAGATGCCAGATCCTAATAAAAAGAATGAAAATGTACAATGCATTTAGCTTGATACAAAGTAGGTGTCATCTGTTAACATTGCAAATCAGTCTATAAACCAATGCACTTTATCATTTACACTCTTCGGGATACAGCCATGCACCTTGATAACACTAATGTGTATGTGCATGTGTTTTCTGGTGAAGTAGTTCATGGCCACAGCCACCTCCTTACACCTGTGTATATCCTTATCTTGTTGATTTGGCCCATAAGCAATCCCTTTTTGCCACTATTAGTACAACACAGAGGCTCTTTATTTTCAAATTGCAACAGTACCACTTAATCTTGTGAAGACCTCACGCAAGTCACACTCTGATTATCTTCTGTTCTGCTACATTGTCATGACTGGCAATGTCACGAAGACAATATCTGCAAAAATTTTAGCAAAAATGCAACGGCATTGCATTTCCAGGTTCCCAGCACTGTCAGCGATAAACAGAGATTTCATTCTAATAAATGAACAAATAAACAAATATTGGTATGTGCTATGTGCTTATAAGTGATAGCAACTGATTGGATAGAGAATACTATGACCGATTGTCAAGACAGTGACCATCTAAAACCACTGGTGATACAACTACAGGTTTTGAACTTGTTTTGCCTGTATTTTGTTTGAATTACTTATAAATTGGTCCTATTTTTATTGATTTGCAAAGGGGATACATTCAGACTAATCCATCATAAGTATATATAATAAAAGCTAATGATAACTAAGTTAATGTTTAAATGACTTACATTAACCTACATTTGGTCCAAATAATTAACAAAGCTTATTTTATAATGAAGAGTTGAAAGGTCTTATGTAATTTAAATGTAAAAGCAACGCTTACTCTATTGATGAACTCCAAGCGCAAGCATAGCTGTTTAGCTAATTGCAGTATGTGATTTAGAGATATCAATTCCTGTTTCAATTTCAATGAGTTCCATGGTGGTCAAGAAGTGAGGTACCACTGTATTTAATAATTACAATGTAAATTCATATTGAAACCATCATGTATGAATCAGTAAAGGTTCCTGTTAGATGAGATCACGCCATACTCATGCCGTACTTAGTAGAACTCAGCTAAAACATAATGTACCATTTACAGGCTACTTCTGGGTTACTGGTTAAATATATTAAACATGTAGCTTGTATTCTGTATACATTAATACACCAGTACTTTTGGTAGAATTTTGGTGTCAGACTCAGAAATTGCTCTTGATACATTTTACTGTATATTTCCCCTGAAATGTAATTTACACCATTGTCTAAGTAGTCTATTAAATATTTTAGCTATTGTGGAAATGTCCAGTAATGTCTAAATAAAATACAAATCAAAATATGGTGAATTCTTATACAGGAAACAATTACTGCCAGTTTAAATTAGCAGAAATCAAGCTATGAAGCCAATGATTTGACTGTGCAGTTGCTAAACCTTCCAGTGCAATTAACATACTGTTCTTTGAACAGACATGAACCTCCACTACAAAACAAATTCAGAGCTAGTCTCTACACCAAATGACACAGCCGTTTTAAACTGAATGGAGGAGGAAGCATTTCAGCAGCATTCTGATCAACCCTGTACGATTAAACTGATAGAAACCTATTTTAGCAACCATAACATTTCCTGGAGCTGCTGAATAGATTTGCATAGCATATGGGAAATTCGAATGTGTTGCCTGTTGGTCAATTTGAACTTAGGTGAGTAGACAAGTAGTGGAGATTAACTGTTGAAACTCAGGGCACCACTACAACCCACATTGTCAATATTATCTTCGAATCAAAACAGCTCACTCAGCTCAGGCGTTCACATACTAAGGACTGTGATAGATTAATCAGTTTGTTTACTAACGAGATGAAAAGTAAAAGTTTATATGAATGTTTTTGTCTTCACTTTCAGGACTTGGATGAAGTTCAGAGCACATTTTGTGACTAATTAAGAAAGAAATCAAAACTGTTTAACAAGTTCAAATGGCTTCTTTCTTAAGAATAAAACTGAGTGAGCCAGCCATTATCTGCCAGGAAAAACGTTAGGATGTAAACATTCAGAGGTTAAATGTTTCTAGTAGAACCAGTTTTAAGCTTTATCAACAAAGGACTCAAGAAACAAGCCACAGGCAATAACAACAGCTCACAATTATATCATAATCCACAGACTCATGAAGTTGCACTCATTGTGCCATGATCCCACATGTTCAGAGTCATTACGCAAATCCAATGTTTAAGCAAAAGTCCTTTAGAGTAAACATTACAAACTTGCTCAGGTACAACCAATAACGTTCCAGATCCCACATATCAACTGCAGTAGATTTAGTTACTTTAAAATAAAACTATTTACTCTAAACCTGTAAAAATACACCACACATACCAAAAAGTGTAATTGTGGAAGCTTTTTGTTATGGGTGTTTTCTGGGTAACAGATCAGTATTCAAGGGAAAATGGATGCCTCTAAATTTGTTCGGAAAGTGAAAATGCTGCTATTCAGCTGAAAATGGTTCACCTTCAAGCACAACAATAACCCCCCAAACTCTTCCAAAAATCCAAAATAAAAAACTGGCTTAAGGATAGGAAGGTGAATGTCTTTCAATGGCCAAATCAGAACTAAAACTGACAGAAAATCCGTGGATGGACTTAGAGGGCAGAACATTGTAGGTCACCACAAAATTAGACTGAGCAATTTTGCAAGAAAGAATTGGCACATATTCCTTAATCTAGCTGTGCAAAGTGGTTAGGGACATATTTAAACAGGTTGATGGCTGTAATTAGAGAAAAGTTATCTCTACATATATCTTTAGGGCAGGTTTTCCAACCCTGTAATTTAAACTTTTCATTTTTCACATTACTTGTAAACAAGTAATATGTTTCAAAGTGATATTGTTTTCATGAGTTATGATTTCAAGCTGTAGAACAAACCACTGACTATTTCAAAGGGGTATGAAGTGTTTCTATAGACCCTGTATTTATTTTGGCATAACATACACATAAATGTTTGGGCACCTTTCCAGGTAGTACACTAATGTTTTTATAATGTCTTATATATCAATAAAGTTATTCAAACTAAATCCAAGTCAGTTGTAATGACATCCAAATCAATGGTTTGCTAGTCTGTTGGAATGTTGTGCCTACACATTAAAGTCAAATTGAATTGAATTGAATTGAATTTATTAACTTCTGCTTAATCCACACTGGGTCGTGGGCCAGCCAGTGCCCACCTGGCAACTCTGGCAGGAAGAACCCTAGATGGGGCGCCAATCCATCGTAGGGCGCGCACACACACACAGTCGTGCACACAGTCACACACCAAGGGCCACTTTGGAGACACCAATTAACCTAACACGCATGTCTTTGGACTAGGAGGAAACTGGAGTACCCGGAGTAAACCCACACAGACACCGAGAAGACATGCAGACTCCAATACAGATTATAATACATTAAAATATTAAATAGAGAATGCAAAATTATGTAGAGCAAAATAAAGAACAAAAAACTAGAGTATAATACAATTGTTAAATTTAATAAAATAGATAATTTGAGCATATATTAATATAATATAATAATATTAGTAATAATAGTAGTAGTAATAATAGTAATAATAATAATAAAACATAATAATTATTTTATGATATTTATATTGCACTTTTCAAGAACGAAAAGAAGCTTACATTTAGTTCCATCATGTAATGTCTAACACCGGGCAAACCATGGATGCTAACACTAGAAGGGAATGACATGAGAATCAGGATAGAGAGAGGCTGCATGCAAGAGGAAATAGGTGCGTTTTATGGTTAGTTTTAAATGTAGGCAAATATTTTGAATTTCAAAAGGTAGACATTAATCATCCAGTAAACAAAACTGTAGGTTATTGTCTCCTCTATCAGCTAATTGTTTTGGTAACATGGTATCAAACAGGTGGAGGGGGGAGCGGGAACTAGGGTCTACTGTTGTAGTCTAAGGGTTTACTCATACTATAAAATAGAATAGGTAGTTAGGGACATTATGAACACAAGAACAGGGATGGCAGGGCAGAAAAAAACCTAAAATATCTGCACAATGTTTCAAATTATGCATTTATATATATATATATATATACTGCTCACAAAAATTAGTGCTTATGAAATATCTTTAAATATATGTGAATAGTGTACAATTTTTTGGGGAGTGTGTGTGTGTGAGTGTGTGTGTAAAGAGATAAAGAAAGCGAGCTAGCGTGTGTCAGACACAGCAGGTCTGCTGGGAGTTTGATTGTGTTTCCTGCTCTTGCTGGGTTGGGCCAAATCCCATCCCATCTTCCCCCACCTTCCTCCATCTGCCTTTCCTTCATCCCACCTCCTCCAGATTCTACTCTTCCTCCACTCAATCCCTCACCTCCTATTCTGGTCTAGACCCAGCCCACAGAACACCCCCCAACCCTTTTGGCCAAAGCAGGCTGGAAGCAGGTGTTGTTACGTCAGGTTATATGTTCTGTCCTGCCCCCCGATGTCTTCTCATCCCTGTTGGAACATTTGAGGACAGAAGTATGAAGTAATGTATGGGTACCGTACTGTCCCTAGGCATGTTTGTCCCAAAAAGTCTGCTTCGTTTGACTAGCGTAAACGGTCTGTTCCATGAGCCATGCTCAGGATCGCTTGAGGTGTACTCAGGCACAGTAAGCATGTTGTTAGAGTGCTAACAGTGCCTGGGCATGGAACACAACGTCAGTTGCCTCTTTAAAAATCTTCTTATATGTGCACCATGAGTAGTTTAAAAGTACTGCGTTGCATATGCGATACATCTATAAGGTGTATGAGAGGACTGTCTGGCAGTACGCCCAAAATGACTCCATCAAAGCCATAAAATAAGTGTAGTTGACATGTGTGCTTACGGTGGTTGTCTTGCTGCATGAGACGCATTTTCCTGACATTGAGTTTACTGACAAACATTTTAGACTTTGATAGATCATTGTTCTTTAAATAAGGTGCCTAATCACACCTATTGAATGAAAACACCTAGCCTATTTTCACCTTATGCTTATCGTAGAGGTTGACCTACTTTTGACAGTAATGCAGAAAGGGTTGAGAAACTTTTAAGCACAACTGTAAGATTTTTTTCATCCCCATAGCTGTTAATACAGGATCTGGTACCTCATTGTTTACAAATTAAAATCACCTAAGACTTATTTTTATAAAAAAGAGAGACTACTGGGTTAACCCTTAAGCTATCTACCTATCACTCATCCCATGTACACTGCTCACAAAAAATAAGGGATATCTAATTTTTATTATTGAATTTTTGTGAGCAGTATATACAGTAGTAAGAGTTTTACTCTACATACATTTAGTACAACAATAGTTTTGGTGTCCACTTTAGGAATTGCTCTTAAGAATGTTTTTTTTTATCTATCCCCTGAAGGTGAAATGAAATACCTCAATTCAGTGGAACCTAGAATACGGTTTAAGCTGGGCAAAAGTAATTTAGATGTAGAACTCCACGTTCAGTGGATCCCATTTGGGCCAATTGTTGTGTTAGAAACAAGGCCATTTTGTACTTTACTTTTGGCCAATACAAATCTTCCTATTGCGAACAGATCTAATGAATTAGGCAGTAAGCATGCCTTTAAAATTTCTTTCCAGACTTGATCAAATAAGGGGTGAGTGGCTGTAGTAAATGTCATGCCACAATGCTTTGATACTTGAGTTGTGGCTACATTTTGGTATAAAAAGCATTGTACTAAATCTGGTAGCCTAGTATTATGTATACATATTGTATTTCTTTTCCTTGTTGGAACTTCTTTGTAATGATGGGCTTAAGAGCTACTTGAACGAGCAGCACACCTGAACATCTGCTTGTTGACATAGAGAAAGAGAGGATTGCAGAGAGTGAGAGGGGATAAAATGGGGATTATGGAATTCAGTCTTTGTGCTCTTTGGTTTAGGGGCAGGGAGAAAAAGAGGGAGTGATTTTTTTGACTGACATTTGTCATACCCATAACTAAATGTTATTTGGTTTTCTGCTTAAACACATGGAAATATATTTGTCCTATTATGACAAAGATTTTGTCCTAGCAATATCAAAAAGTAGTAAAATAAACTCAACCAGTCACTTTAATGGAATCAGGGAACTTGATTGGGAACTGGCCAGTCATGCACTTATACATCCAGAAGAGTGCTGTGATAACCAGTAACCAGTGCTAATAAGCAAGTGCAAACACTGTCAGCAATAAAAAAACCCTTCACAGCAGTAAGCACTTTCACTAGCTACAGTACATGAAGGCATATCAGCTAGGATTCAACATAGGGGTTTACTTGTGCTTGATCTAAAACAGCAGCGACTGTTTTCAGCTGGAACATCTCTAACTGTTCTTGAAATTCCAAGGTCCATAACAAGCAAAATGGACGTTTGTCAACACTGTTTTTACAACTTCAAATCTGATAATATGAAACGTTCACATTTGGAAGGAATTTCACTAATAAAAAAGAATTGCATAACATATGGGTTGCTTAATAAATTTGAGTTCTGAGTTGAGTGTTGGTTCTCCCAAGGTTTCTTTTTTGTAATGTTTGGGGGGTCTTTGCCACAGTTGCCCTAGGCTTGCTTAGTTTGCTTGTAAAGCTGCTTTCAGAATTATAAAAGTGTTCTAGAAATAAATCTGAGTTCTCACATAATGATATCATAACAAGCTAGGAACTGGGTCACAAACAAACTGATGAAAGACACTAACAAGCTGCTTTTTACTGGATATACACTGACCATGGATAAGGTAAAGAAACTATATGGATATTTTAATGTATGTCATGAAAAAATTCTAAATTAATAAAAACTTAAAGATTTACATGGATACTTTTCATGTTCAAGAAAAAAAAAAAAAATAGTAAAGACGTTTAAACAGAAAATAAAAAAAATTAAAAAGCAAGAAATTAGATAATGATTTCCCACAGGAAATATAAGAATAAAGGTGAATACTCTTCCATTTCCATAATCTTTCATTTGGAATATAAAGCATTCATGTTTATATGTTTATAAAATAATAATAATAATAATAATAATAATAATAATAAAAAGAAGACGAAGAAGAAGAAGAAGAAGAAAAAGAAGAAGAAGAAGAAGAAAAAACTTTATTTATAGAGCACTTTGTTTCACAAAGTGCTTTACATAAGCCAAATAATAAAAATAAAATAGTGCGAAAAACAAAAAAGTATATAAAACAATGAGAAAACAGTAAAATAATATAAAAGAGACACTTTAGCTAAATGCTAGCCTGCACATGTGTGCTTTAACCCTCAATTCAGAATAGAATTTAGTCAAAAATAAACACCCTCTTAATTGAATGAGGTTCAAATCTATATATTTGTTAGTGGCAAAAATACTTCACATACTCTATGATTAGTGTTCATCGTTTTCCTGATGATGTATTCTTGAATATTAACCAATGTTTAAGTGCTTTTAGTTAATTAATGTTTAGTTAGCAACCTTTAGTTGCTTAGAAGTAACCTTGGGTTCCTTTGTGACCCCGTGTATTACACGTCTTGCTCTTAAAGTGATCTTTGTCTCTGACCATTCCACAAATTATTGAATTTCCTCCATTTGTACAAATTCTGTCTATCGATTGGTGTAGTTCAAAGTTTAGAAATGGCTTTTCCAGCCTACTGGGCTTCCACAACCCTTTTTCTGAGTTTTCAGAAAGCTCCTTTTCAATGCCGAGATACAATTTCACAATCATTTAATCAGATCTTGATAGATCCCTGTTTTTTAACACTTCACAGTGCCCATTCATACCTGATTGCCATCCCATTGTTTAAGAGCACTTAACCTATTAAATTAAATGCTAATACTAGTGGTTTTCATACTTTTGCCACTTACAGATATGAGGTATTGGATAATTTTTCACAATAAATAATCAAATACATTGTTCAATTCGGTTCTCTTTGTCAACCTTTTAGGACAAGGGTGAAGATCTGATGATGTTTTTGTTATGATAGCAGGTGGTGTTTTTATTAAGGACCCAAATATGCGGCATAGGTGTACCCCACGACGTCTAATAAGAATGGGGAAATAATGAGAAATAACCAAAAAAAGGTATAAGGGCGGAGCTTAGAGACTCCTAACAAAACAAAACCGAAAGTATATAGTTGGCACGCCATGGTTGCTCACTGTATGGGAGCAACGCGCGAACTTGTCGCGAGAGGACGCCAAAGCGTCGGTCGGGGAAGAGCTGTATAAAGCACAGCTTGCAGGACGTCACTAAAGTTTGAGGCACGGAGGTGATCCGAACGCCAGAGGGTGGAAGTGAGCTCTAAAGGTGAGCTGGAAAAGTGCATGCAATAATAAAAAACCAAAACCGGGATACGTCTTATAGAGTGCGTATTTACCCGGTGGTTACTCTAGTCGGGGGAAACACCTTGAGCCAGCCACGACTAGAGTCCGACTCAATAACGCGCCTTATGTCCTTGACTGTGAAACCTTTGTAATGCAATGCATGTGTTTCCTTGGAGGTAAACATGGTTGACAGAAGAAAACTTAAAATCACCACTACCAGCACCTTTTAAAGCAACTGGTCTGTCAGCGTGACAGCGTGATATCAGCTGTCTTGTCCTCATTACCATTTTGTCAAGATAATCACTGAAATGATGCTAGATACCTATTATGTAGGGCTGAAATGCAGTGGCTTAAATGCAGTAACTTTTGTGATAAGGTCATTTTCATAACTGCAATTCATCTGATAGTCTAGAGTTAATACAAATTGCCACCATAAAAACTGATGCAACAAAATCTGTGCCATTCTCAAAACCGTTTACAAATTTTAGTGAATCAAATGATGATATATTCCACATCTGATGATATATCTGATGAACAGTGCATACATCTGATGAACAGCATAGCATACTAGCAAAATATCACTTAAAGCCCCTGGCATAATTCTAGAAAGCATCTACGTAAGCCTGTGAATCTCTCTGTGTCTATAGCGTGATCACGTATCCTCTAAAACTACAGTACACAGGAAGCATACTAGCATGCTACAGCTGATTAATTACATTATGCAAACATATGTGCCTCCTCATTAAAAAACCACCAGCTGCCACTGATGAGTCGTGTAAAACTGGCATGACTGAGTGAACTTATAAAAGAGAAGCAATCACAGACCAATCACGTTGGTCAGATGGTGTTTTGAGGGCTCTACAGCTTAGGTATCTAAGCTACTTAGGCATACTGGTTTAAATTCACTGGTCAGCAAAGTGAAGAGCAGTAAGATGGCGTCAAAAACTATAGTGCAGTAGGAAGAGCACAGTAGGAGAAAAAAAGTATAAGAGCAACAAGACAAGGTGAAGCAGTTCTAGAAAGTGAATAGTTGAACAGAGTAATTAGCAGTTGGGCAAAATGATGTGAAGGGCAGCAGAAAAAAGTGGAGTAGGAAAAACTGGCGGGACAAAGTGAAGAGCAGCAGGACAAAATTGAGAGCAGCAGGACAAAGTGAAGAGCAGCAGGACAAAATTGAGGGCAGCAGGACAAAGTGAAGAGCAGCAGGGCAAAGTGAAGAGCAGCAGGGCAAAGTGAAGAGTAACAGGACAAAGTGAAGAGCAGCAGGGCAAAGAAAAGAGTAGCAGGACAAAGTGAAAAGCAGCAGGGCAAAGTGAAGAGTAGCAGGACAAAGTGAAGAGCAGCAGGACAAAATTGAGAGCAGCAGGACAAAATTGAGAGCAGCAGGACAAAGTGAAAAGCAGCAGGTGAAGACCAGCAGCACAAGGTGCAGAGCAGCAGGACAAAATAAAGAGCAGTAGGACAAATTGAAGAGCAGAAAAAAGTACAGACCAGTAGGACCAAATGAAGTAGTGAGTTAACTTAAAGGGTACAAGGGCAGATTCATTTTGCTTGTTTATTTGGTTTGCTTAATGTTGCTATCTGCTATCTACCCATCGAGCTACCATGCTGCCCAAGGGTAGGTTGAAGATTATAAAGTAGTATTATAAAAGTAGTATAAAAGTGAAAAGCAGTAGAAATATACAATGATCAGGAGAACAAAATGAATAGTTGTAAGAGAAAACAAAGACTTGAATGACAAACTGAAGAGCAGTAGGAGTTAAGATTAGGCAGACAGGTTAAATGCCTTTTGCAATGCTATACTGTTCATATATTGCACTAGTTACTCTATTAACTGAATATCTGCCATTTGTAATGTACTTCCCAGATCTATTTTTTTTTTATTCCTAAGCTATGTACTAAAAGGATCGGGAGTGACGAGAGTTACTATCAATGATGCTGCTGGCTCTGAGAGTGGACAGTCTCTAATGATTATCTGTCAGGACCCTGTGTGAAGTGCCAGAGTGAACACTTTCTGTTCAGTAAAGCTCTCCGGGGATGGTACTGACACAGGTCAGAGGGCATCCCCATCACATTCAGATTAACACAGAGACACAGAGACATGGTTTACCTTTTCTCCAGGCAGACCAATCGGACCCTGAGGACCCGGGAAACCCTGGGAGAAACACAGCATGATTAGGGATGTTTTGTATGAGGATATTCCATGTGCTCCAGATTTAAAAACTAGACATACCTGTGGGCCTGGGTTTCCCTGCTGTCCTTGAGGTCCAGGTTCTCCTATCGGGCCCTGCGAACACATACAATTTCTCTATTATTATGATAATTATCACTCAATACTTTCAAACCAAGCCCTTCACTGAGCTGTGAGTATGCAAATTTAAACTGCACTTGCTTTTATGTGCCTGAGTGCTCAGAGGTTCCCCTTCTTTCCCATCTAGCACAGAGTCTCAAGGGAAAATTAAACTCTCTAGCTTAGTCTTAGAGATGGCTCCTTCATTAAGACCATAAAGATCACAAAATATATTGCTTGTTAAACATTATTGTAATATACTGCTCACAAAGATTAGGGGATAGTTCATGAAATTTCCCATAATGAAATGCCCCCTAACTTTTGTGAGCAGTGTGCTATGCCATGAAATAATTTCTGACTAGTTTGTAATGATTCCACATTTCTGTGTAGTAGTTCCACTCAAAAACCTAATCACAGCACCTAAAGGAAAGGGTCATTATTACAATAACTATAATCATTTTATTTTAGAGCTACAGTGCTGCTACAATGTTTAACTGTCATGCCATTTAAGGAAAGTAAAAAAACAGCATGGATTTCAAGATAAATTGTCTTACCATATGGAACTTAAGAACAGTTATGGTTCAGTCGTTTAAACCTAACCCAACAAGCTAACCATGTTAGCAACTCAAATGGTTGGAATGATGCTGTAAGATGTACGTTGCTCTGGATAAGGGAATTTCCTAGATAGTATAAATGTTAAACTTAGGATAACCAAAGACAGCAGTTAGACCCAAATACACAACAATAGGGATTAAAGAGAGGAAAACCATAAAAGGAGGTATGAAAAACTGAAACTTTTCAAACTATAGTCTCAAACTAGCTTTACAAGTATACTGGCCCAATGTCCTATCTGGAATGTGAAAGCCTACTGAAAATCTGTGCAATCACTTGAAGATTGTTGTACACCAACAAAACACATCTAACTTGAATGAGTTGAAGCAGTTGTGCACGGGCCAGCAAATAAAATCCACAATCCCTAAAAAGTCCCCTAACCACTACAGAAACACGCAAGTAGCATTGGGGGAACTAAAATTTAAAAAGCGGTAGGCATGTTCTTCAAATCAAATGGTACAACACTTACCCCTAACCCCTACCTGCCTTCTTAAAATTATTTTTATTCCAGATTGTAATGCTAAAACACAAGAAATACACCTTGGGGTGAATATGTTTGCATATATGAGACCAGTTTTGGTTAAGTTAATGTAAAAACCAAGTACCCTTAAATTCCAACAAAAAGTATCATTTTCTCCTCTTTTCTCCATACAGCATAATGTGTTAACATTTTAGTCAGTGGTAATCACCCATACACTACAGCTAGATCGATAGAAATGGCAAGAAATAATATTCCACTATGCTTTTGCTGCCTATTTTGGGCATCATGTCTATTTGATTCACACTGCACTTCAAGTTCAAATATTAGATACTCTCTACCTACCACGTCGCCTTTCAACCCTCGACTTCCATCCACGCCTGGAATACCCTTGGAAAACAATGGGAAAGAATAATAACTTACTATGTTAACAGAGAACAAACATACCACGTAAACATACCTGTTTTTGATTAATTAGTGAACATGAAAAATGTACTTGTCTTATTTATGAGCTGTATCTTTTCAAGATGTAACCCTGTTTAACAAATCTCATCTGCACTTCCACTGAGTGACTATTAAATATTATGCAGGTATGCACAGTTTACAAAACAATGAATGTTCACTTTAAAGGCTGAAATATTAAAACTTAAATAAAAAATTCACATCCAAAGGACATAAAACTAGTACAACCAAACACTTGTCACATCTGCTGTCAGATAAGAGAAACGCAGTCTTGATAGGGAGAAAAAGTATAGTACCATACAAAATGGTTTTGCATTGTTTTATTTGATATTATTGTTCAAAATAAAGCACTATGTGCAAAGTATATACATGACTATGTTTCACAGAACGTATTGTGGACGTAAAGATTTATATGAACATTTCAGACGTCATCAATAATCTAAACAGTGGCCTCGAGCATAAGCATGTATGGATTGATTTGTGAAGGCATTGATAGCTGGTTGACTTACATGCTGTCCAGGGGGTCCAGGTGGTCCTTTGGGTCCTATAAGTCCTCGTTGGCCCTGGAAATTGACAATGCATCAGTCAAGTCTGTATTTTAAAGGGCATACTATGCATCAATACAATCACAATAACCATAACCTACAAGCACTAGACAGTATATTTCAGATGGCGATGCAGTTCACTAGCTGAAAACCACATGACCGTGTATAATTCATGCATTCTGCATTGTCTACTGGAGCACTATGGACTATGCAATGTCAATCACCCCTTGTGTGTGTTATTAAATGTTTTACAACAGATACACAAACACTCAGGTTATCACCTGTGTGTTTGGGTTGGACAATATCACATTAACACACTGTACTTTGTCCATGTGCTGCTAGCCTGTACCCCATGATTTCAGCAATAGGATATGCAATAACCCACTGGGTTAAAAATCCCACTGCAGCAACAGTTCAATAGCCTATCTCTGTGTTGACCTAATCAGTGTCTGCTGACTGGACTGGACTGGACTGCTGGACTGGTGACCCGTTCAGATCCGTTTTGTGATGAAACAACACTTGATAATAGTCCGGGTGAGGGGATCAAATGAGCAACTCCTACCCTGCCATCGACTCGTGCACATTACATGGTAATCTGCACCCTGTGAAAGTCATGATAGCCTTCAGACTTATATCCTGAATAGGGTAAGCAAAGTCAAAATGGGGAAAAATAGTAATTAGGAATTTATAAATACTATGAATACTTAAAAGTACCACCAACACTAACAGCCTGGACAATTAGTGTGTTTGGTTTAGTGTCTAGGTTAAATATTTCCCAATATTTCCCAATGGAGCTCAATAAAGCATTTCTAGCTATCTATTAATCAAAGGGTCTTGAGTTCAAATCCTGGTTCTGCCAAGCTCCGGTAGTCTCGTGAGCACTGCTCCGCTCTGGATAAGGTTTCCGCTGTAAATGTTATGCATAAACACACCTTTTTTGGCTTATATGGCTGTTCTGTATGTGTGTCATCAAACACAAGTACATGTGCACATTTTGTTTATGTCAGCTACAGACTTTGTACTCAGGCCAAGCCACCTGTTCCAGAACCACATCTGTGATCTCCTAGGAGGTGATTGATATGGAAATATAGTCATACAGGGTAAGGTTTCATCCATTCCTCTCGCCAATCTCCCAGCCCATCTATCTTGAACCCTGCGTTTATCTCCACCGTGCTCTCCCTCTCTGCTTAGTGTGGCTTGACTCTGCTCCCTGTAATAGAGCTCGCTTCCTGCTAACTCCAGTGCTGTGTGCACTCACTTTCACTCCGTGCTGACGTTGATGTATTTAAAGAGGCAGTTCACCTGCAGAGAACCAAATGGAACTAGAGGCACGGTTAATCAGAGACGGGCCAGACGGGGGAGAGGGAGGATAAAGAGGTTCGTCGCTGTGCAGTGTCTATGTGAATGTGTGACTCACATGTTCACCTGGCTGTCCTCTTGGTCCGACAGGTCCATCTGCACCCTAAAATAGAGAGCATTACTCAGATTTTCCCATCTTTGCCAGCGCACAATTTAAACAATCCTTCATCACGGCGTACGGCTGCAACACAACTCGGCGAGCGAACCCCATTTTAAGACGTGAATCACAGAGCTGAAACAATGGCAAAAGAGTTATGTATGCAAAAATATTCCTGTTTGGTCTCTGTCAAAAGCTTTGATCAGCACGAATGGCTGCATAATTCGCCGCACAACTTTGCATAATGGGATCCACTCGCTTTTACCAGTGTCCCTTTTATACAATTCATGAGGTTCTTCTGCAGGTACACCTGGGACAGCGCGGCCTTTCAAACGCTTATTAGTCAAACACCTAAACACTCAATTAGGCTTCAGTGGTCGTTTGATAGTCCAAAAATGTACAGCCCTTTTTCCCTTTGAACAAACTGAACTAATGAATTAAGACATGCTCGGTGTCAGATGTGAGCATTTTTTAGTTCTTGCCTGGAGTTAGGAGTCTAAGGGAAATAATGACTACAGGAACCTTGCAGCAAACAGACTGGCATGCAGGTTTATATAAAACACCTCAACATATGTTCATATATAGATTTTAAAAAAGAAAAATTAAAATAATATTAGAACTGTTGATGTCTTAAAGCACTTTTGTAAGTCGCTCTGGATAAGGGCGTTCCATTTTCCATTTTTCTTTAGAATAAACATATTGTTTTTCAAAACAAACCACATAATCAGCATAACCATTTCAGTGAATGTTAAATCTTTGAGAAAATAACTTTTGATAAAATTCAGAATTTAGTAATATATGGTATGTTCTATAATGAGTTTGTTAACATGCACTTAATAATCGTAGTCTGATTTTTGCAGTTAGCTTTAAGTGGTCATGTATACAGCATAATCCGATCTAGAAATCAGATTAACAAAAATGATAAAGAGAGCTGACTTTTATCCCAGTAATTGTATTATTTACAGCATGTATACCAGTTACCCAATCATAACTGGTTTTAGTCCGCATGTGCGTGAGCCTTCCCCCATTGTTGCCAGTACCACCTATTTCTAAAGACTTGGCTTCATTTGGCCAAATGATCTTCTCTACTCTTGGTCTGTCTGAGCCATCTGGAGTCTGTCTGCCATGTGTATGTGCCCTCACAGAACCACTGCTTCCAACTGCAGTTTTTATGGGCAGTTCATAAAAACAACTATCCTGCTTCTCTCAGCTCAAATGATGTGTCCACTGGACAAATTGTCTTTAAATGCATCAGAGAGGCATGTCACCAATCTCTCACCAAAAGGTTCACTGCCCAAAGGTAGCCTCCGAGAGCCTTTTTATAGGGCAGCTTAAGAAGCACTTTCTTGTATTCTCTTGGCAAGACCAGTGTCTAATCAGACCACACCTACAATCATTTACATATATACAGGAGACATACAGTAACTGCATGCCAAGTTAAGCAGCAAACTGACATTTTTATTTGGGTGCGTTATTATTTTCTGTCAATGGGTATATATACCTGCATATACATATACAGAAATTGTGTGCATTTCACATCATCACATGCTCCTGAGTCTCGAGCCCTTGGCTTTCTGGGGATAACCATGGGTGCCCTCTGTGGCAGACATGCTTTTCTAACCATGCAGCTACACTAGATTGGTGTGTTTATGCATTGAAATAGGCTAAACTGTATTGAGGCAAGCCATTTAGGAGAGTGGCCAAAATAATTTACAATTCTACACATTATAGACCAACTGTGTTATACATGTTGTATATAATGCATAAAGCTAATAGTAATTAAGCAACCATTTTCTACATTGCCTCAAATGGTCAAGTAATAAAAACAACACTTTTATGGATATTATTTTGTTAGTGTCATTTTGTTGAGTATAACTACAGTACTACAGAATGTTTGGGATTATATATAAACAATGCAAAACATTTTTTTCATGACTAAATGAAAATAATAAAATGACCCCTGCTGAATAAATAACCATATTCACAACATTCTACTGAATCATTCTTAAAAGATACTAAAAGACATTTAAACGGACATGTGCAGAAGTAGCTGATATACCTCTGTAGAGGAATGACTTGTTAGAAACATTAGCATTTCTGCTCTGAGGCAAAACTGCCTTTCAAACACTGAGAAATATTTACAATGCAAGATTTCTGTCACCTTCTGACCAGGCTCTCCGAACTGACCCTGCAGGCCTGGCTTTCCACGATCCCCCTAAACAGACAAAGATGCAAAGATGAAGCTCATGCTAACAAATCACAGCAATCTCACTGCATATAATGAACAAAATGAAATCGAATGGAGCAGCATGGTTGCGTGGGGATATGCAGTCATCCCACAGCTAAACAGATGAACACGACTGTGCTGGGGTTGAGGGATTTGATTAAGCAGCGCCCCATTCCCTACTCACTCTGTGTCCTTTGTCCCCCGGTAGCCCTGGTAGTCCATCAAAGCCCCTGTCACCCTGCGCCAGAGATAGAGATAAATTAGCAAGATGTGTATTATGCACCCACATATACGTGTGCATACACAAATACTGTGCTTCATTAACTAGAGTGAATCAATTCTCCTTTTTCAATGTCAGAGGGTTTCATGAGCACATACACTCGTGAATGCACATGCGCACATAGATTTTTTTTAAATCATTGTAGGGACTTTTCACTGACATTTAAACCTAACCCTAATCTAGGTCAAATGGAATTTTGGTTAAAATTAACAAAATTGCTCTCTCGCTGTCTCTCTCTCACACGCACACCAATGGCGATTGCTCTAAGACTGCAAGGGAAGCTCAGCTTCCCCTAAAATGTAAAAAAATAAGTGAATAAATATATACTGTTGTGTGTACATGTCATTGACTAAATATGCGCTACAACGTGCTCAGCTTTTGTTCAGAATTAGCTTCTTATCTCTGGTAACGACGCGGTTTTCCTCTCACTCATTCTCACAGCTTCACAGCGCTTTAAACAGTGTGGACGCTGAGCGTCTACAGAGTTCATTAGCAAAGCAAAAAAATGCAGCGAAACGAGACGAGCCATTGGATAAATGCTGGGCTTTGTCCCGCCCATCGGACGCTCAGCG